>WSTY01000997.1:0-13028 GCA_019633465.1 Tulasnella sp. 417
TGTCATTATTCCTCAGCCCCTCTTGGACCCTAGCTCTCCTTGAAACCATCCAACAGCCTTTGGTCCGATCTCTGTCTATGTCTCTCGATCTCAACCCCAACACCGATTCGAGCCACCTCCTAAGGCCTATCATCAAAAGCGCCTATGCCCTATTTCCCACGATCTTCGATGCACAATATAAAATAGTCATAACGGTCTTCTCGGCTGACTGCCTGCATTGGACTTGCGAGCCCAGTGGGACAAACCTCGGTGGAAGGGGTTTCGAAATCACGGAGAGGGACAAGTCTGCAAGTGAAACTCTGAAAGACATATTGGACGAAACCCCGCCAAACCGATTCACACCGGAGTCTATCAAAATTGATTTCAATTACCCTTTCGATTTGGATCTTTCTTCATTCCTGCCGACGCTTGATGGCGTGGACCGCATCTGCGACATCGTAGCAAGTGGCTGTGACCTCGACCCGCTGTTCACATACATGTCCAGAGCGACGACTTGTGAAAAGTACGGTTTCCCAAAGTTGGAGAATCTAAGAATCGGTGATGACGATTACGACCCGTCACACCTGTTAAGCATGATCAAGGCCCGGTACGGGCTAGAGGAGGGACTCGCAGGCGATGCTTCAAAGGGTCAACGAGACCTTCCCCCTCCGCTGAAATGGGTATCGATAAACAGTGTTCCAACCACACCCGGTATTTTTCAGTTAATTGAAGACATCATAGGGTCGGAATGTTTCGAGCTTTGTGGGGACGTAGAATAATCTAACGGTCTTGTTTTTCCGCCTGAAACAAGAATATATCCCGGAAGGAGTCGATCCCATGCGACCCGTACCTCCTGCGCGGCTTGCGATATCTTTCCATCTCAGACCTAAACCAACTTTCTCCCTCACTTGTGAGACATTTAACAGTTCTAGGGGCTTGTCCTGGCTTAATGGAAGTGAATTTGTTGCTGATGTGAGGAGGGCCGTTGAAACCGTGGGGTGACACTAACCGTGAGACTTCGACAACGCATCCACAACTTCCCTTTGATCAAAGACAGGTCCTCGAACTCTGCTCTCATTCATACCGCATCAGACATGAATCCTGCCACTAGTGCCGTGGTCGAATCCGCTATCAACCTACTGTTGCAATCTATATACGATGAAAATAAAAACGCGATGGGCTCGCTGAGGTCCGTTGTCCTGAGGTTGATAGTGGAGTCGATGGCTTGGTTCTGACATAATTCTGGATTTCTATCGATACAAAGGCACATACAAAGTCGTGCAGGGGAGGCCGAAATCGATACTGGCACGCTCTCTCAAGTCGACAATTACGCAGCCGCAATCAAATCAACATTGGATACCGTCCAGGGCCGTCTTCGCGCCAAGATTTCGGCGCTCCACACGGCACACAACAAAATGATATCATTTCACAAGCTTCCAATTGAAATTTTTGTTCAAATAATCACTGGAGCCTTGGCACCTTTCCAGACCCGACACTGGTCCGGTCAGACACACCTGAGACGCCTCGTCACCCTTTGCACGGTCTGCAAGCGATGGACGGAGGTCATCAGCCGAACGGCATCATTATGGGCTACCATTGACATCCGCGACCCAACAGCCATCACCTCTACTGCCATTTCTCGCTCAGCAAAACACACCCTTAACATTATCGGTGCCCCGTCATCTAGTCCCATCATGTTCTGGCCCGATGCCCCGGATGGGTGGGAGCAGTTTGTGAACACAGCAATTGCGGTTTCCACAAGATGGCGCTCCATCCAGCTCGTGGTCGCGTCTGAGGAATCCGCGCTGGCGATCTTAAGCGCCCATGCACCCCGCCTGGAGAGATTAGAAATTAAATCCACGACCGAGTGCCGGTTTGATGTCTGGAGGGGAGACAACACGTTCCAGGCAATCGGCCCTCAACTTCGTCGGCTAGGCTTGCACGGGCTGGCAATCCCATGGCACGCCTCAAGTTGTGCCCTGGGCAAGTTACGGTCCATTTCCATCTCAGGCTTGGAGGTTTTTGTCCCATCATGCGAGGAGATATTGGGAATGTTGGGGGGGTGCCCTGAGCTGGTGGACGTGGTGCTGTCGCTCGGTCGAACAGCTGACGCCGAGACCTCATTGAGGAGACCCGCTTTCACGTTAGCTCAACTGGACTCTATGTCGTTCTCGCGCCTCAGTCCTTCCTGGACATTGGCTCTCCTCGAAACCATTAACACACCCTCCGTTCGATACCTCGATCTCGATCTCGACTTCTCGGATTCAGAGCACCTATTTCCCTCTGCCATCAAAAGAGTCGGTACATTGTGCTCCAGCGTAATTGATACGCAGTACCAGCTGGAAATACATTTTGTTACCCCGTACATTCAATGGATCTGCCACCCCGTGGACAAACGGAGTAATTGGCGGTATATTGACCTCAAGGCGAGGAACTACCCTGCTCGCGCGCTGGAGACTTTGTGGGCTGAACTGGGGACAAGTCGATTTGCACCAGAGTTTGTCCTAATCAGCCTCGTTAAGTTGGATCATTTGGAAACTTCCCTGCTCCTGCCGAAGTTGGATACCATAAACGCCATCCATTCATTCTCGGTCCACAGTGGTGACGCCAATCCACTGTTCACATACATGTCCCGCCCAACCACGAATAACGAATGGGGCCTGCCAAAACTGGAGGATCTAACACTTTACGATTGCAACTATGACCCGGAACAACTGCTAGACATGGTCTGGGCTCGATATGAAGGTGAATCCCCAGAAGGAGGTGACACCTCTGGGACCGGACGAAGCCGTCCTCCTCGTTTCAAAGAACTAAATATACACCACGTCCCTGGCGAAGCTGATGAAGATACCCTCGATGTAGTGGCGGATACAGTAGGACGCGATTGTTTCACACTTTACGAGGATGTGGATTGGTGAAGTGATCGTTTTGATTTCCCTCTTGTATTCTATAGCTCTTAGAGCCGTTTCGGCTGGCCTCGCGCCTTGTTTTTAGATCTCCTTAGTACCGGTTCTACGTAAATATTCAACACCCCAGTGGCATTTTGACTCATGCTTTCCCTGTGTCTCCATGTCGCATATTATCAGTCCACAACTCTTACCTGTACTTGTGTTGGTTGTTGACCTCGATACGTTCGCTCAATCTACAATACCTTGTGACAAGTGTTAGTGGATCGCGCACCACAGTCGCGGGGAAGATGCCCCTACGATCGTCGTCCGAGGTAAGCAGCTACACTCTCCCTGGCTGAGGCCGGCTTCGGGATATGAAAGGGTGGCCATGTTCGCGGGCTATTGTATATTGGACGGAGATATTCCGGATCTATTAATTAACTAAGTCCATTGGCGAGGAACTGTGTTATTCATTAAGCGATCGCGCCCTCCGGGGGTAGAGGTACCCGCCCCGGAAAGCCCTTTCATCATGTCGTCTCTATGGCCAATCGGTAGTGTTACATGACGTTCGGCGTTGCAGACCTACATGCGGTATTGCTGCTTAGCCGGCCAGCGCTCGGAGATCAGCACTCTTAGCACTCTCCAAATTTGCTTTATAGGCAACACTGTGATCATATATTATGGTATGACGGCAGTTCAGCTGGTCCAGGTGACGGATGAGCGTCTCGGAGGCAGTGGCCAACCAACGCGATTCCTCCTCTTTGTCACAAATTCCTAAATAGGTTTCATAGCCGCCAATTAAGCTGGCTACTCATTAGATAGGCATTCCGAGCAACCCACCCTTCGGAGACGTCGCACTGTGGAATCAACCGCGAGAGGATCGACGTACACTTCCCTTCAGTTGCACTCCCACTTGCGCTCGCACCGGCAATCCCACTCGCCTTACAAGAACTTCCTAACTAGTTGAACTTCCGCAATCTGTTTGCGGCCGGATCACATCAAACATGAATCCTGCGACGATGGTAACGGTCGCGTTCGCTATTGATCTTCTCTTGGGCTTGTCCCCGCTCAATTTGTTGCTGATGTGAGCATGATGCGAACCGTGAGACGTTCGAACGTTCGACAGCGTGTCCACAACTTACCCTTCAAGGACCCCTTGATCAAGTACAGGTCCTCGAGCTCTGCTCTCATTCATACCACATCAGACATGAATCCTGCTACTAATATCGTGGTAGAATCCGTTATTGACCTATTGTTGCAATCTATATACGATGAAAATCAAAACGCGATGGGTTCGGTGAGGTCCGTTGTCCACGGGTGGATGGTGGAGTCGATGGCTTGGTTCTGACATAATTCTAGGCTTTTCTTTTCCTCGATACAAAGCCAAATACCAAGTCGTGCCGGGGAGGCTGATATTGATACTGTCACGCTCTCTCAAGTCGACGACTACGCAGGCGCAATCAAATCAACACTAGATACCGTTCAGCGCCGTCTTCTCGGAAAGATTTCGGCGCTCCACACACAACACAACAAAATGATACCATTTCATAAGCTTCCGATTGAAATATTTATTCAAATAATCACCGGAGCATTGGCGCCTTTCCAGATCCGCGACGGGAGCGATGGGACGTACCTGGGGCGCCTGGTCACCCTTTGCACAGTCTGCAAACGATGGAAGGAGGTTATCAGCCGGACAGCATCGTTATGGGCCACCATTGACATCCGCGACCCAACAGCGATCACCTCTACCGCCATTTCTCGCTCGGCAAACCACCCCTTAAACATTATCGGTGCCACATCATCCCTTCCCATCAGGTCCTGGCCCAATGCCCCGGATGGGTGGGAGCAATTTGTGAATACGGCAATTGCGGTTTCCACAAGATGGCGCTCCACCCAGCTCGTGGTCGCGTCTGAGGAAACAGCGCTGGCTATTTTAAACGCCCATGCACCTCGCCTGGAGATATTAGAAGTCAAATCCACGACCGAGTGCCGGCTTGATGTTTTGGAAGGAAGCAGCACCCTCCAGGCAATCGGCCCTCAAGTTCGTCGTCTTGTTTTGCACGGGTTGGCAATCCCATGGCACGCATCAAGTTGTGCCCTGGGCAAGTTACGGTATCTTTCCATCTCAGGCTTGAAGGAATTTGTCCCATCATGTGAGGAGATGTTGGGAATGTTGCGGGGATGCCCTGGGCTGGTGGACGTGGTGCTGTCACTCGATCGAACAGCGGGCGGCGAGACCTCACGGAGTAGACCCTCTTTCACGTTAGCTCAACTGGACTCCATGTCGTTCTCGGGCCTCAGTCCTTCCTGGACGCTGGCTTTCCTGGAAACCATTTGCACGCCCTCCGTTCGGTCCATCGATCTCGACTTCGACTTCTCAGATTCGGACCACCTATTCCCCTCCGTCATCAAAGGAGTCGGTGCGTTGTGCTCTAGCGTAATTGATGCCCAATACCGGCTGGAAATATATTTTGACGGACCCTACCTTCAATGGACCTGCCACCCCGACGACAAACGAAGTAATTGGCGGCGTATTGATCTGAGGGCGGGTAATTACCCTGCTCCTAACACGTTGGAGACTTTGTGGGCTGAAGTGGGGATAAGTCGATTCGCACCAAAGTCTGTCGAAATCACCCTCATGACAGTTGACATTGAACTTCCGAAGTTGGATGAGATAGACAGCATCCGATCATTCGTCATCTATGGTGGTGACACCAACTCTCTGTTCACATACATGTCCAACCCCACCACGAGATGCGAGTGGGGGCTGCCGGAATTGGAAGATCTCACACTTTATGACTGCCGCTATGACCCAGAACGGCTGTTAGACATGGTCTCAGTTCGGTACGGAGGCGAAGGGTCTGAAGGAGACAATATTTCGGATGATAGACGAGATCGCCCTCCCCCACTGAAAGACCTTACAGTATGCCACTTCGCTGGTGAAGCCGATTTAGCTACTCTTAATTTGGTAAAGGATATAGTAGGAGCTGAATGCTTTACACTCGAAGACGTGGAGCTTGAACTTTCTGATGAATAGCCCGTCGACTGGCTTGTTCGTAGTTTACTTTGTACCGGTTCTGCAAAAAGATCCAACTTCCTGTCGCCCTTCGACTTGTGCTTTCTCTGTGGTCCTATGCCACGTCTTCCAGATCCTCACGATGCCTTTGCCCTTTCCCTTCTTGCTGGTGCATATTTACTTTCTTTTGCTGGCGTCGGTGGGTCCCCTCAACATCTGATAGCCCGCTACGGTGCTAGCGACGGCTCGATGGCGCACCACGCATCGTGATAAAAACTCCCCAACGATTGTCCCCAAAGGTCGGAAGCTGCCGTCGACGTGACCGGGGTCATCTTCGGGCTACGAAAATGCTGGGTCTGTATTGCCGTATCCCTGATTCAGTACTCGGCTGGGTTTCTTGGTCAGGGACTTTGTTTATTGATTTAGCGATCCAAGTCTTCCCCGCAGGCGTTGATGCTTAGTCGCGCCCATAATAACTTCTACCCATGACCCCAACATACTCCACCGGGGTTTGTGGGCCGTCTTTTCATTAATCATAACAAACAGCTGTACCTGAGTTGGTCAAAACACCCATCACGCCAACGCAAAAGGTGGAGCGGGAGCATTGTTTTGACCCTGACGCTCAATTCATTTCATGCTGTGCCGCACTCTTCTCAGGTTCGGCGTTGGGACTTCTCTGCGATGTTATCGAGTAGGCAGCCAGCGCTCAAAGATTGGCCTGAACGTCAGCACTCTCCTGATTTGCTTTAGGCGACACGGGGTGAATTTTGGCATGGCAAGAATTTTACTTCCCTAGTAGAAAGGACGAGCATCTCAGTGGCAATGGCCGACCACAGTGAGCCCTTCGACTTGTCATAAATTCCTAAAATAGACTTCATAGTCGTCAATTAAGCTACCTAATTTGTAGATAGGTATTCCAAGCAACCCACCCTTTACCCTTTGGAGACAGTCACTAGCTGGAATCAACCGTGAGAGGATCGACGTACACTTCGCTTCACTTGCACCCCACTACAACCCACTCGCCTTCCAAGGACCTCCTAACTTGTTAAACTTTCTCAATCCGCCTGCGGCTAGACCACAGTAAACATGAATCCTGCGACGATGGCAACTGTCGAATTCGCTATCGATCTTCTCTTGCAATCTATCCATGACGAAAACAAAAATGCCATAGAGGCGATGAGGTACACTTTCTCCAAGTGAGTGCCCGATTACGTGACTCTAAAAGCACTCTGGCCTCACTTAATTACAACGGCACATATCAAGTCACGCAGGAGGCGCCAAATCCGAGACTGATATGCTCTCTCAAGTAGACAACTACGCGAGCGCAATGAAATCGACACTGCATGCCGTTCAATGCCGTCTTCTGGACAAGATATCGGTCCTTCACACAGAACACAACAAAATGATACCACTCCACAAGCTTCCAATCGAAATTTTTGTTCACATAATTACTGGAGCATTGGCAGATTTCCAGACCCGACACTCGTCCGATCAAACACACCTGAGGCGCCTCGTCACCCTTTGCACGGTCTGCAAGCGATGGAACGAGGTGATCAGCCGAACAGCATCATTATGGGCCACCATTGAGATCCGCGACCCGACAGCGATCACCTCTGCCGCCATTTCTCGCTCAGCAAACCACCCCCTAAACATAATCGGTGCCCCGTCATCCGGTCCCATCAGGTCATGGCTCAATGCTCCGGATGGGTGGGAGAGGTTTGTGAACACAGCAATTGCGGTTTCCACAAGATGGCACTCCATCCAGCTTGTGGTCACGTTTCGGGAAGCAGCCCTGGCCATTGTAAACGTCCATGCGCCACGCCTGGTGATGTTAGAAGTGGGATCCACAACCGAGTCTCGGCTCGATATTCCGAACGGTGGCAGCACATTCCCGGCAATAGGCAGTCAGCTTCGCAGTCTTGGCTTGCACCGGTTGGCAATTCCATGGGACTCTTTGGCGTTGTGTAATTTGCAGCATCTTTCCATCTCGGGCTTGAAAGAATTCGCTCCATCCTGTGACGAGCTGCTGGGGATACTGCGGGGGTGCCCTGAGTTAGTGGAGCTGGTACTGTCGCTCGATCGAACAGTAGACGCCGCGACCCCCCAGAAGAGGCCTTCTTTCACGTTGGCTCGACTAGACTCTCTGGTATTCTGGCACTTTAGTCCTTCCTTGATCCTGGCTCTCCTGGGAACCATCAATGCACCCTCCGTTCGATCCGTCACTCTCGGCATCGACTTCTCGGGTTCAGACCACCTGTTTCCCTCCGTCGCTAAGAGAGTCTGTGCATTATGTTCTAGCATCGTCGATGCCCAGTACCAGTTGGCCATATATATTTACAACCACAACCTCGAATGGATCTATTCTCCCGTCAACAAATAAAGTAATTGGCAGCGTTTTAGAATCGAGGCAAGGAATTGCCCTGTCACCCCTGACAAATTGGAGACCTTGTGGGCCGAAGTTGGGACAAGTCGATTTGCACCAGAGTTCGTCTCAATCTGTCTCGTTGGTCTAGCTGATTTGGAAACTTCCCTGCTCTTGCCGAAGTTGGATAGCAGAAACACCATCTATTCATTCTCGATCCACGGTGGGGACGCCAATCCTCTGTTCACATACATGTCTAACCACACTGCGAATAACGAATGGGGCCTGCCAAAACTAGAGGATCTAACACTTTACGGTTGCAACTATGACCCGGAACAACTGTTAAATATGGTCTTGGCTCGATATGAAGGCGAATCGCCAGAAGGAGGCGACACCTCAGGGACCGGACGGAGTCGTCCTCCTCCTTTCAAAGGACTACATATACACCACGCTCCTGGTGAGGCTGATGAAGATACTCTCAACGTAGTGGCGGATACAGTAGGACACGACTGTTTCACACTTCACGAGGATCTGGATTGATGCAGTGATTGTTTTGACTTCGCTCTTATATAGCTCTGAGAGCGGCTTCGGCTGGCCTCGCGCCTCGTTTTTATATCTCCTTAGTACATGTTCTACGTAAATGTTCAATTCCCATCACATTTTTCTTTCCCTGTGGCTCCATGTCGCATGTTGTCAGTCCATTACTCTTTCTTGCAATTGTGTTTTTTTCTTGTTGACCTCGATACGTTCGCTCAATCTACAATATCCTGTGACAGTGTTAGTAGATTGCGCATCACGGTCGTCGCAACGACGCCCCTACGATCGCCGTTAGAGATTCGCAGCTACAGTCTTCCTGTGGTGGGGTCACCTTCGGGCCATGAGAAGGGTGACCAGGTTCTTGGCTTAGTGTGCGGAAATATTCCCAATTTCTTAATTGACTAAGTTCATTGGCGAGGAACTGTGTTATTCATTCAACGATCGCGTCCTCCAGGACATATTTGAGGCCTGGTGCGCGGCTTAACGTCACCTTGTGGGGAAGTTCGATCATCACGACACGCAGCGGGTTTCGAGGCCGTCTTTACTTTGGATCAAGTACCTGTGTTTGATCATGGCAGCCATCACCACCGGCGCTGACGACACAAACAGTAGAAATACCCGCCGCAGAAGCCCTGCCATTATGTCGGCTCTAATGGTCAACCAATATTGTGCCGTACGCCTGCAAGACGTTGGGCGCTGCAGACCTATGTACTTGCGGTATTGATGGGTAGACGGCCAGCGCTCAGAGATCGGCACTCTTGACGCTCTCCGGATTTGCTTTATAGGCGACACCTTGGTCATAGATTTTGGTATGGCAGCCGTTCGGCCTCTCCAGGGGACGGACGAGCGTCTCGGAGGCAGTGGCCGCTCAACACAAGGCCTCCGCCTTGTCATCAATTCCTAGCTAAGCTGGCTAATCGGTAGAGAGGTATTCCGAGCAACCAACTCTTCGGCGACGTCGCACTCTGGAATCAACCGTGAGAGGATCGACGTACACCTCCCATCACTTGCACACCCACTTGCGCTCGCGCCGGCAATCCCACTCGCCTTCCAAGAACCTCCTAACTACTCGAACTCCCTCAATCGACCTGCGGCTGGACCACATAAGACATGAATCCTGCGACGACAGCAACGGTCGAACGCGCTATCGGTCTTCTCTTGCAATCTATCCACGATGAAAACAGCAACGTCCCGGTGGCGATAGGGTACGTTATTTCCGGGTGGGGGCCCGATGACTTGACTTTGACATAGCCCTGGTCTCACTCAGTACATCAAGTCACCGAGAAGATACGAAAATGGACACTGGGATGCTAGCTCGAGTTGACAACTACGCAGGTGCAATCAAATCGACACTTGATGCCGTTCAAGGTCATCTTCTCCGTAGGATGTCGGCCCTTCACACAGAACACAACAGAATGATACCGCTGCATCAGCTTCCGATTGAAATATTTGTACTAGTAATTACTGGAGCGTTGGAGTCTTTCCGGACCCGCAGCTGGTCCCGTCGGACATACCTGGGCCGCCTTTTCACTCTTTGTCGGGTCTGCAAGCGGTGGAGTGATGTTATTAGAAGCGCGCCATCACTCTGGACCACCATTGACATCCTCGACCCGGCAGGCATCACTTCCGCCGGGATCTCTCTCTCAGCGAACCATCCTCTAAATATTCTCGGTGCCCCGTCAGCCGGTTCTGTCAGGTTTTGGGGGAACGTCCCGGAGGGATGGAGCGAATTTTTAAATACAGCAATTACACACTCCACGAGATGGCGCTCCATCCAGTTCATAGTTGCGTCGTCTGAAGAGGCTTCAGCTATCATTAACGCCCCTGCGCCTCGACTGCAAAGCCTAGAAGCAAAATCTACGATTCCGTGCCGGGCCGACATCCAGAGCGGAGGTAGCATGTTTCTGGGGGCTAGTCCTCGGCTTCACCGACTAGGCTTGCACGGATTGGCAATCCCATGGCACCCCTGGGTCCTAGGTGACCTTCGGTTTCTCTCCCTCTCAGGGCTGAATGCATTCGCTCCCACCTACGACGATATGTTGGAAATACTCCGGAATTGTCCTGGGTTAGAGGAACTGATGCTCTCATTGGACCCGGTCGCGAACGTCATGACTTCCCAGAAATGCCATCTTTTCACGTTACCCCGACTCCGTTCCATTACATTCTCACCCCTCAGCCCTTCCTGGGCACTTGCCCTCCTAGAGACAGTTCGTACACCCTCGGTCCAATCTGTCTTTCTAGATCTCAACTTCTCAGATTCGGGGCATCTTCTCCCTTCCCTCATCAAAAGGGCTCGAGCACTGTTTTCCGCATTCCTCGATGCACGATACCATACAAGCTTCACATTCTTCCCAAGCTATATGGACTGGATTTGTTATCCAGTTGGAACAGATCATAAAGGGTGGAATTTTGAGGTTACGACGCGCAACCGACCTGCCAATGAGCTAGTGGAGTCGGTTTTGCTTGAAAAGGATGCAAGTCAATTCCCACCAAAATCTATCAGCATTGATCTCGATGGTTTTGGTGATTTTCAACTTTTGCAATTCCTGCAGAAGTTGGACGGTGTAGAGCGCATCCATTCTTTTACAGCCAGTTGTTGCGGCCTCGAACCCCTGCTCACATACCTGTCCAGTCCCACCACACGTAACGAGTGGGGCCTGCCTGAATTGGAGGTTATCAGTATTTATGACTGCTCCTATGACTCTTCCCAACTCTTAGGCATGGTCTTGGCGCGATATGGGGAGTCGGTAGGAGACAACATTTCAAACACTAGCCGAAACCGGCCCCCGGCATTTAAGGAGATGACTATAAACCATGCTCCTGGCGAAGCCGACCAAGAAACCCTTGATGTGGTGAAGGATATCGTAGGAGATGGATGTTTCACCGTGTATGACGACGTAGAGCGATGAATCGGTGTTTTAGTTGCTCCGTCATGATTTTTAAAGCTGACTCGACAAGCTATGTGTTTTTGATTGAGTTTCCCACTTGTGAATCTCTTCCCGTTGTGTTTCAACCTCCTCGTTTCCCATGATCTGCTCTTGCGCTCGCTTAGGTTCACCCTCGATTATATTCTCACCTTTCTGTGTTTGAAATAATTTAGGACAGTTCCTGAAAGATACGGTCGGATTGTGTCGTGCCAGGGGGCGAAGCTATCCTACAGATTTCATCCATGGATTGGCAGTAGAGGTGGTGTTGGCGAGTGATTCTCCTGTCGAACTAGCCCCTGAGACGTAGATCGTTTGAATGGATGGAGAAACCATTGAGCAGTATTTGACCTGGGGCTACCTGAGATGAGCCACTCGGGTGTAGGGACATGATATAACAGAGGGTGATACCGAGGGAGCGATTTCATGTTTTCTTCAACGAGTCTCTGCTTGTAAACGAACATTCCTTCAGACTAGAAATGGCATCCCCCACCGTTTTGCGAAAGGAAAGCGCATTTAGGACATTCTTAGACGCCGACCGAATATCGCCGCTCATTGGGGAAGTTGGCCTGTTCTCCCTGTTTTCGACATAGCATGAGCACAGTAGCCGGAGGGGTTTGCTGCAATTCTCCCCTACAACCACATTATCCAGATAGACATCGTCATTGCTAGCGGGAAAAAAATGATAGTGCACTCTCTACACTCGAGACTGCTCGTGATGAAAATATTATTTGGAGCTGTGAATCTGCGACAACTCTTCAGGACAATCTAGTGCTCGGTTATTCTTTACCATCGCCATTCCACGGCTGCTTTACTTGCAATCTTGACGCCTTTGTATGGCTTGTACATCTCGCTAGTCATCTTCAGTTGATCTACTCTAATGCCCGAAAACAACATATGCGGAGTTTGAAAATGCATCATGATGGATCGAGAGGGCCGTGGAACCTGTTCGCTGTATAATCCGTGTTTAGCATCACCAGAGGCTCCATCGTTAGAGCAAAAGAAACTCACGTCGAGGTCCACGTGCCTTTGAGCGTCCAAGTAGAAGACGCGGAAGGAGCACCGAGGGATGGTATTGTCCACCTCAGCGTCTTAGAGAGAGGGGAACGGTGAGCATAGCTCTGTACTCAGGGCACGTTGCTCCCCACCTTTTTGTTCGGTTCCCATGCCCAAACACCAGCAGCACGCTCCTCCCTCTCTTTATCCCTTGATCCACCGAAACCTTGGCCTCCGCTGTTGAACGACGCTGTGCAGAAGGCCCCGATAGCGCCGCTGTCAAGACCTAGGGATAGTACCACGTTCTCGACACTCAGTCGATGCTT
>WSTY01000998.1:0-13017 GCA_019633465.1 Tulasnella sp. 417
AGGTCAGAGTCTCAGGCTACAGCTCAGTACCTTTTTTGTCTGACCGGTTTTCGTAGCCCATCGTTCTCGGTCCCACCCCTTGAGATCGCCCCATTCATCTCTCTTCAGCGACCCGAAGAACCCACGCCCTTACTTCACGGTCCGCTTCCTTCGGAGAACTACCTCCCTCGGAATTTCTTTCCAGCTCCCAGTACAACAGGCAACCTCCCAGTGGCTCCTGAACCGACTCTCCCTCCATGGATGGACCGGTCTTACAGCCCACTAAGCACGAGCCCTTTCGCCCCGGGTGCCGCATACCCAGGAGACTTCGGGGCCTATAATATTGACCCACCGGGCTTTGCGGGGTCCTCGAGGAGCTTTGGGGAGTCCTCGAGAAGCTTTGGGGGACCCTTGGCGAGTTTTGTGGGATCCTCGACGGGTTTTGAGGGACCCTCGACCAGCTACCAACAACACCCTCCGCGGGAGTATCTGCCTAGTGGACAGTTCTTTGAAGAATATCGCAACGAGAGAGGCCTGGAGGTCGGGCTACGTGACGCAACTATCTCACAGGATAGTCTGCCAACAGCGTACCCTGCGTTCTCCTATGGGACGAGTAGTACAGTGGCGACGGAGGGACACTCGACGAGCGATCCACGACGTTCTCCGTGGGATTGTTTGCCCAGTGGACAGCTCTTTGAAGAAGACTTCAGCAAGAAAGGCCTTGGGTTCGGACTACATGGCGCAACTAATTCACTGGCTGGTCTGCCAACAGTGCACCATACGATCTCCAGTGGGACGAGTAGTGCAGTGGCTGCGGAAACTGAGCTACAATACGGGTACCGAAATTATACCCTCGCATTTCACGATGGATCAACCTTCGCGCCCCAAACCGGTCCGATTCCTCGTGATTATGACCAGTCACAAACCCAGGCTGAACCAGGGATCCTAACTCCAGGATTCAGTTTCGACATTCAGTTCCTATGAACCTGCGACTCGAGGTGTGGAGCTCCTACCTAATCGAGTATTGCCGTCCTGCACAGTCCCGGGTGTTGCATTATGCTCTTTCCCAGGTTCCTTGATATGATTTCTATTCCACTCCTATGTCTCTACGCATGTTTTTATCCCCTTCTTTATGTCTATGTTTATGACGCCTTTACTGCCTTCGACTGGATGTGGTGTGCCTGAAGCCATGAACCTTTTCGTTCGAGACTGCCGAGAAAGGAAAATATAGCGAGCGAGTGTATCAGCTCTTTGCAACCGTCTGTATCAGCCTCTCCTGTAGATCGGGGCCCCTGCGCGGTTGGTCTTTATCCATGCTCTTTTCACTGTGGTTTCGCAGGTAGGTGTAACTTTTAACATCCTCTTCCCATTTTCGTTCCCGCTTTGACGCCTCGTTAGTGTCGCCGATTGCCGAGCACCGGCCATCAACCTCCGACCTCGCCGCTACTGAACACATGCAGCCTTTGCGATTAACTTTGCGAGTCGAGTCGTAGGTACTGCTAATTGCCGACTCCCGACTAGTTACCGATGGCCCGATCACCGCCCTTCAGGGTCCGCCCAAATCAGGGCAGTTCCGAGTTGTCGCCTCGGCGCGTAGTCGTCGATGTCACCCCTGCCCGTCCAACTTTATACAGCCATTTCGCATCTATATCACGATCGGCTCAGATATGTCCCCAAACTACTCGACTCTATATAGAAAACCGCTCCAGCTTAACCCGCTTTATCCGCACGAATGCATGCTTCGAACAGATGGTCTCGCATACATATACATCTGAGATGGCCCCTTACGTGTGCTATCGCTAGCGTACTTGCAGTCCAGGCATTCTGGTGCAGCGACGGCGGCGGATTAGGTCTGCGGACGAGTGCCTTGACACTCGTAAAGGTCATCCCCTCCTCACGTTCGTGACCGGGGTATGAACTTGATGGAAGCTTCGACGCGCGATTTCGATATTTCTGTCTAACAAATATCGTCGGGCCCCGCGATGTTGATGCGATGCAAGCCATGCGAGGGATGACACGTTGTGTTGCTTCCCGTTTGTTAATGCTCCCGGCAAGTGAAACATCACTGCACACAACCCCTATTTTTGTGAGATCATCTAATAGGGTCTCCCCCTCTTTTCTCAAGGCTTCCCTGTAACAACATAGTCACCTATCAAATAGAGTGCTCATGCTCTTCGTAGGGCTGAGGTCTCACCCCGGCCGTGGTAGACTTTCACTCGGCCGAGGAGCAACGAGAGGGTGATTCGGGAGGGCGATTGCCGAGTTCAGATGGTAATGGTGGCAATATAAAGTTGATTTGTTTAGTAAAAGCCGTTAGTATATGTATACCGTACGAATGCCAATTAAAGCCAGGCCCTCAAATGGAGATCTCCTGTCATCATGAGTAAAAGTGATGAGAGAAGCCGAGAATTTCGATCGAACGGCGACCTGATCGAATGGGGGCGTTAGAGTTTATTATCCATGAATAGAAGATACAATCTGCGGAAAAGGCGTTTTCCCGTCCCCGCTTTGGTATCACACATTTTTGTATCGGTTTTGTTTGTGGAGTCGCCAAGACGGAAACTTCAGGGTAATCTCATGGGTTGGTTGAGATTTGATGACTACTAGATGATAGCACCCACGTTCGCGGTCACTTGGAATAGGGCATGGACTAGTAGAACCCTCGTATAAATCCCGGATGAAACGTCTACCCGAGAGACCCTCAAACTTTGTTTCTTCTGGACACTTTCGTGCTATCGTGCGTGGTTTCACTTGTTTGATTGAGATGAGTGACAGGAAAATGACTCCCCCATCCCAGAGTAGAAAGCTTCGACCCGACGTGTGCCGAGCCCTTCTCCCCGATGGGTCAGAGATGGGTTCCGGCGCTTGAGACTGTATCCCTATACATCGGGAGGGGATCTACCCAATCGTCTCGGGACAATTTTGCATTGATACCAAAGTGTCGGCATGAGGGTCGATCTGGGAAACCCGTCATTTCCAGACAGAGCCAATCGGAAGAGAGCAATGTAGCAGCCCACGCACAAATTGATTGCCACGAAGTACTATAATCGATATCTTCTAAGCTCAGGTTGCAGTCAGATAGAAAGTAACAAGGAGGTCTGATAGGATTGGGATTGCAGGGCAGCACAAATGCAGCCTACCGAGCTCCGGAGCGCTCTTCAAGGCCAGTGGATACCAAAGAAGGTTTGGGAAACCGCTGTGTTCAGAAACCACGTTGAAGAACCCACTGCAAGATGCGCCAGCATGCGTTTTTCTCTTTCGCTCTTTGGCATTTTTGTGGGATTTTGGCAGCATGTGGCTTTGTCTATGCTTCCAGAAAGGATCTAAGAGAAAGGGGACCATATGGACAGCGGTGGGTCTAGACCAGATCTTGGGGACCATACTGTCGAAGTATGAGCATTCTTGCATGGCGGGTGATGGCGTCCCCCTCCTACCCCATTCAGAAACTGTATCCTTGTCACTCGCTAGCTTTATACAGTCTAGAGGAAGACGTCATACGCAGCCAGACCGTGCAATTTCAACTCGACACAATATTTGTCTCTTTAACCGAACCAATGCGGAAGGGGAGACCTGAAGGCGCCTCGAACCGTTGTAATGACGGTCTTTTTTGCGAGCGAGGGTGGATTTTGATGATATGGGGCGTTTTTTGTTTTGTTTTTGTTTTCCTTTTGACTGCTGGGCGACTGGAGAAGGCAAGGCGAGGTCCTCCTTCGACGATAACCCTGATCTACCTTCATTTGGTATTTCCCAGCGAACTAGGTCCTTTCCATGGAACCCCCAGTTTAAGATGAGAGCCCTACACCCTAGTTCTGACTTTATCGCCGAGGAAATAATGCACACGGGCACTTCGCTAGATGAAGGTGGATGCCAGACGGATATGGGTGGGTTTCCTTCACCCTTTTGGGCTTCAGTCGTGCCAAGAGGCTTCAAAGAAATCATCGGTATAGACTTGAAGTTTAATACATTATTCACTTCTTCAGAAACGCTTTGCTCTCGCGGTGGGGAGCTTGGCGAGTGCTTGATAAGGGGTTGCGTGTGAACACTCGTGTTTCGATTTAATCTGGACCGCGTTCAGTCCTTCATCACGTCGAGACAAACCATTGCAGTCCCTGCTTAAGATTTTTTCATGCAGATGGAACACTCTGGAATTCTGTCGATTCTAGCGTCTCCGCTCTATGTGCTCATCAACCACCCGCATGGCCTCGCCCATCGTTCGCAAAAGAAGCTAACGGGGGGTAAAGTTCGTCGTTGCCCCAAGAATAGGCTCTACGACGGAGTTCGATTATCGGGAACCCACCATGGGATTTACTCGCCCTATGACCGCCGGAGTCTCTGTCGTCGCGCCGATTGGCCAACAAACGTCTCCACAGGTTCCGCGGCAGGTATGTCGTTCATCTCATATCGCCTAAAACCTAACAAACCCCTGCCCCGATAGGTCTTCCCAGCTCCCTGGCGCCGGCGCCGGCGAGTCTTGCCTTCTCCTTGTGGGTCACACATGGCCTGTGACCCACAAGGAGAAGACAAGGCCATTACTCGGTGATGCTTCAACGTCTTCTCCTCGAGACGCCCCAAGCGCAGCCATTGCAACGTCCCAGAGACGCTCAAAGATTCGCCGTGGCTGATCATGGCATAGCACAACCGCTCCGCTTGGTTTATTCGGCGCGCAAAGTATGAGCCGTTCTTGGGGTCTCTGTCTTCTCATCCATCTCTGAAGATGTCCTTTCCTAGCTGCTCGCGATTCAAGCACACAGGAAACTCTACCCCGCCGAAAGCACACAAATTTTCATACCGCAAATATGTACCGCTCGAATAGTCCAACCCTTGCACCAGCGTCGACAACATGATCTCAACTTTCTCGATCCCGAGAACTTGGTGAGTATTTCGGATCCCAAAGAGGGCAGGTCGAGATGAGTGACATCTTTATGATCTGTACCAGCAAGCCGGTACTTCCGTCGCCCACCTTTCCAACGAGATATTGTCGGCATGGTCGTTCTTGGGCCCGATACCCCTCTTATCTCAAAGCGGTGCGTGAAACAGCCCATCTGCACCATTCTCATCACTGAGTGAGAGCAGCAGTCTTCTTGGCCAAAAGGAGGAGAGCCACGTTTCCTACCCTAGCCAGCATCATCAAGATTGGAGTAAGTTTGTACCGGTAGCTCGGCTCAGCCTCCAGCTTCCACGAAGGTCCTTTGTCCCGACCGCTAGCGCCCTGATTGTACGACGGCCTAGTTCCTCCAGACCTTCTTCCGGAAGTCTGTGACCTTGAGCAATATTTTGCGACATACAATCCAAGCGATGGTAAGCAATACTTTTGCTTTCTGGACTATGACAAATGCCGACCTCGTCTACAATCTATAAAGCTCCTGTCGCTCGAGAGCGTCCGTTTGGACCACCCCTGCTACTATTTTGTCCCTCTCATCTGGCTGGCACAAATCAACAGTCTAACGGTTCACTGCAATCCCCCCATCCTTCCTTGCGGCGTCCATCCTCTCAACCACAAACTCCGCAACCCAAAAAATCAGCAACAAGGTCAAGGGATGTTCAGTCGAAGCTCCACCGAGTACACGCTCGAAACTACCAAAACGGGGTCCGCTCTCTGGAAGGTAATCCAGTAAGTCCAGTGTGCTTCTGCGCTGTCTCGTTAACTCTTCATTGATGCCGATACCGTCAGCGCCGTTATTGACGCCAGTCTCGAAGGTGGCCTCACCACCAGAGAAGTTGAGAATGACATTCGCTGGCACTTCCCTGAGCAGCGCTTTACCCGAGTGGGCACGCCGATCGGGCCATAGGACCCGCCGTTGCTAATAAGCTTCCGTTCATTGTCTCCCATTGATAGGCCAACGTCAGATATTCCCTATCCCACTCGCGAGACTTTAGGCAGGTGGTATTTGGAGGCAACCACCGCCGTCGGTGGACCCTCACAGGGAAGTCCGATGGCGTCAAAAGAAAGAACGTCAAAGCCGTCCGTCACACTCCAACGACGTTCGTTCGGAGGTTCACCCATTTCAATCTCCATGATATGACACCAAAGTCTTCTAAGTTTTCCATGTGGAAGGGATGCCAGTACGTCCCCCGCGCCTGCGTTCCCTATTTGGCAATTCAGCCTAGTTGATATCTCTGGTGGTAGCGCGGTCCTCAACGCGAGCGACTACGGACACCTCACCACAAGCGAAGTCGAAGAAGCTCTTCGTCCACTCTACCCGAACAGGACGATCAAAAAAGTGGGTATTGCTGCTCGTGACCCTGACTTCCAACTTTGGCATTACTAAACGTCGATACCATAGAGCACTATCAGCAACATTTTAACGCTGTCGAAAGACTTTAGACAAGTGTACCCCGACGGGAAGACCCCAGGACGGTGGTTTCTTACTGGCGAGGTCAATGGAATCAGTAGGACTAAAGCTTGTCAGGGGATGGAAACCTGTATGGCAACCAGTACAGAGCCTGCGGGCGACGTGGACTACAGTGGCGACCACGGTGACGGTGACGGCGGCGACAGTGGCGACGACGATGCTGTCACCTTAAGAGATACACCACCTGCCGCGGAGCTCCCTTATCCTAGTAAAACAGAGGAGATGGAAGCGCAATATTCTCCTGACTCCACGTTTTCCTCGCCAAGATCGTCACCACCTCTCCCTATCAGCACAAAGATCGCTCCCATGTCCCTGCTTCGTTCAGATGGACAAGTAAGCTATTACCAATCTGATCGCTGGTGAGTGGCAGCTGGGTCTCTGCCCGTCTTCGTAGCGTTAGCTGAATCTTATGGCATCGCGTTTGATGTAGTCGCCTGACGAGGCATGAACTCGGCCCAGCTCCTGGAACCATGCAGACGTATCAGAGTCCCCATTTTGAAAGGTAGAGTTGAAGCTCCTTGTTCACCGCCTTGGGTCTGACAACAAAGTTTCATAGCCAACTTAGAACCATCTCGGTTCAGCAAATGCCAAGCCCTGTTTATCCCAACAATTACACCAGCGAAGAGTATTTCACCGCAACTGATGGGCTCCCGGCACTATCCCAACCTCCACCACCTCCATACTCCCTATCAGAAAATGATCAACTCTGGTCCGACACGTGCAACACCACCTTTCGCAACACGAACGGCGTTGAGCCCTATCTCCCGCCTACACCGTATCCAGGGAATAGTAGTTCCAACCCAGCGGAAACCCTACATTATATCGCGTTATTCAATGAGGGGAACATCTCGACATCATTCCCGTGGGATAACTTCGTTTGGGGCCCTGGCGCCGGGGAGCTCCAAAGAGTCGGCATCACAGAAACCAACGCCGCGACGCCCGTATACTCTCCCGCGATGATCGACCAGCAAGGAGTCCTCAATGTATACCGCATGCATATGATGGCGCGCCCGACCTACACGGAGAATACACCATGTAGTGGAAGCTATAATTCCGGCGCCGTTTATGGCTACTGGAATGCCCTCGAAGAAAATCAAGCCATGCGCGCGGTCGCCACGTCCGAACCTCCGTTTGGGGAGAGTCTTCATTATCCCCTCTCTTAAACACTGGCTTGAAGCCCCACCCTATCCTTCGAAACGACGTTCGATTCACGTCCTTCATGGTCACTAAAATGTGTTGCTAAATAAAATTGGTGTAATCTATTTTATGGAGTAGCTGCTGGTAGGCCCAAGACAATGTTCCTGGGTGAGATTGTAAGAACCGACGCGTCCTTGAGCCCACTGTTGGTTCCAGCAGCAGGCGGGTGACGCACCAGTCCGCGGGGCACAAATATCGGGAACTCCTTCAGGCGCGTCGCCCGAGGCGCCGCTTAGTCAGCATGCCTCCCGATCGGAAGTGGGGGGTCGGCAGGGGCCGCCGCAGTTCCACCTAGACACTGTAGAAAACCCGCCTCGGGTTAATTAAGTGGCCGTCCGGTCTGATCCTAATAGGCCGGTCGGTTATCTTTCCTGGTGAACTGGTTGTAAGCTTACTGGTAAAACGGGTGTATCTTACTAGGCAAAATGTCCGGCTGTTTACCGCGTCGACCGGTATGGACTTATTGGTGGGCCGGGGCAAACTAACTGTTCAACACGGAAGCTTACACGGGTGGCCCAGTTCAGATTCGTGGCGAACTCGGGTGTTCAACTGTGCCACCAGTAGACTAAGATCGGGTCACACAGTAGAACTAAGTGATCAGAATGTATTACAACTATAAACCATGCCAAGAGGGTCCGCATGAGGAGAGCAAAAGAGAACGAGGCTTGATGCTCGTGATGTCGAGTCGGGGTTCGGAGCCGTATCGGTCATTCGCGCTCTCGAGGATTGGGCGCAACCGCAGGAATTCTCGGTGACCTTCGGCGATTATTCATCTGGGGACTGAGACGCCAGGGAGGCCGAGGGTGGCTTTTTGTATGGGCGGAGGTGATTTCTCGGAGTACGGATTTTTGGAACAAACGGAGCCGGACAAGGATGTTCACGGCAACAGTACTTAAAGAATCCGATTCTCTATGTCTACCCGACGAGTTTTCTATTTGACAACGGGGCTGTCGGCTGGCAAGTCTGCCGCGACCACGTGTCCTCGGACGGGACTTGGAACTCGATGGCCAAGTCGTCTTGTGAGGGCGGAGACCCTTTACTTCTCTTGAGGAATGCCTACCGATCGCAAGGGTCATCCGGAAGGGGTAGTTGCCCATGCACATTGGCGCCCCGAATGTAATCCGACATCATGGATTATCGACCTAGGAACATATCTTCCACGAACAGAAAGTCCGGCGGAAACAAAGTTCACACTCTCCTATCCATATTGACTGGGACGCAAAGCGACGTTTTCTGGAGCGAATAAACTTGCCTCCAGAATATGGCCGGTCAAGTGATTTTTTTGTTTGGATTCCGGCAAAATTTCTTCGTGGGAAAACGTCTTACCCCGCCTGTGTCTGGGACATTTATCAGTCGGCGAGGGCTCTTTTGGAACGTATTAAGTTTCAGATTCCTTCCGAAATTCTTAATAAAGATCTTTGCTTCTCGACGTCACATTTTGTGCCCGGGAACGGGACAGAAAAGGAATTACCCCTCATCAACGGTGGTCACGCTGCACGAGGTTACAAAAATTTGGCCTTCGATTATCAAGATGCTACATCTCTAAGTTCATCTCCGTTTTGTTTTATGGGGGATGGTAATGCAGGCCACTAGTCGAATATGGCGCGGTCCGTCAGAGCGCCGAAGTAGCGGCCACGTACGTTTGGCTTGACATCGTAGGGCAACACCGCCTCATTGAGCAATTTACTCAGCAGCAGCTGGATAAGCATTATTGTTGTATCAGCCCGGCGTGATTCGGGGCAATGCTCGAAACGAGGCTCCAGTCAAAGGGAGAAAATCGAAAGTGCACGGATGGTCATCGTCTCGGCTCATTTGCTGCTCAATCCAGAGACGGCAAGAACGCGTGGCGGAACAACTTTTTTCCTTTTTCTGATGTGGTCTTTGGAGCAGCACAATTCGTGAAAACCTCATTTTTGTCAAGTCCATTACTTACACCTCTTGGAATCTCTCGGCTGGTGAGATCTCGGTGAACGGCCCGCGCAGGGCGGAAGGTCGATCCGTCATTGCGGTGTTGCCTAGTTGGGATCTCCCGCATAGCTTAATTCTTCTTCATCAAACATCCCTGGCGATGACCGCCTAGAGTGGCTTGCAGCTAAGCGCACAGGTCCGTAGCGATCTGAAGGCGTACTGCGGCGGAGAGGTTCCCGGAAAGCGTCCTATCTCGGTACTCGGGGGATGGCTCTTGGGACCCTCGTCGAATGACCCGTCACCCTGAGTGCGATAAGGGTCACCCCGGGGCAACGTAAAGGTCGTCCCCGAGCACGCGCGGAAGGCAACGACTTCATCCTAATTAAGTAGGAGCTCTGCGCCCCAACTTTCGATAAGGACCTATTGGTCACACAAATTTTGGTCTGAGGCCCCCTGACCGCCCGGCCGGAACTCATAAGAATAGACAATCCAGTTGACGTCCGCCAGATGACCATAAGGAAGGTTTTATGCACGCTCACCCCCGTTTTGTAAAGGCCAGCGCTAATCACGGCTTGGGCCCGCCGAAAGACAACTTTCAATGCGTTGTTCTATTTGCTTTCTCCGCCGTTCCCATCCCATCGTCACTGCAACATTTCGACGAGGGTGCGGTACGACCAAAAAAAGATTTTGACCTTGGCACTGTTCTTGCCGCACTTCTAATATGGACGTGCCTGAAGAATCTGCACCCAGGTCTGGTGCTAGGAAAACGAGGCCTTAAACTAGACTGTGTATATTGCACATGACCTAGCCAGCGGAATCCCATCCAGACGCGTCACAGCATTCGCCGTCTGCCTGGGCGAAGTATGGTTGTCGTAACGTCCGGCCCGCCCTGAACCTTGAATGTCGACCTCGCTAGCCATACCAGGTCAATTCGCATCTTTGCACTCGAGAGTACTTCCGGGGCCGAGTCACAGACACCGTCCCCACTTTTTTTTTGTGGGGTTTGTGTTCCTTGTGCGAATTGTCCGTCTTCTTTGATGAACCCTGGCTTGAGATGGTGCAGTGCACAGAAGTGGATCTCGAGCTCGGATTGCCTTAGTTTGGGGTGGGTTCGTGGCGAGAGAGAACAGCCCCTATTCCCGTAGCTACTTGGTGACTGCACAACATTTGCATTCCAAAATAGGGAGACAGAGGAACTCAGTTTCGATCCGGGCAGCGAGTGCGTGTTGGCACGGCACCAAGTGGATGCCAACCAGCAACGGTCCTAGGATGATAGTCTAAATTTATAAGGCGCGAGCAGACTGCCTAAGGTCAAGCTGCGCGGGGGGACAGGACCCCAGATACCCCGCTTAGAACTAGTAGCTACCAGGAAAACAAATCAGATGGGTGGAAACATTCAGAGGGAAAATAAGTCACGGCTATTATCCTAAGTTCAAGTCCAGGTCCACAGTCAGGAAGGGCAACCGTCCTGGGAGCATTATCGGGCTTGCGGACATAGCGGCGTAGCCATCGCACCGGTTCGTCTCACCAAACATTGCACGCTTCCTCCCCCTCTCCTTCCTCTAATCATTATTCGGCACACAAATTTTGCCCGCTTTACTTGATCCGCCGACGCCCTCCGCCTACGAGTACCAACCGGGAAGAAAAACCAAGGTGGGAGGGCCGGTTGGGACCCTTATCAAGCCTCCGGTCCGCCGGTACAGGTCCTCGTATACAATGTTTTGTACGAGAAGATTTGGGGCCAGCAATGTGGGCCACGAGCCGCTTGGTGCTTCGGTCGATGAGCGGCGACCCGTTGGAATATCTGTGGGTGTGGCTTGAACACCGCTTCTCACGCGGAACCTCAACGTTCACAGATCGGCGGAAAGGTCGGCCGGGCCTTCTATCTAAGAACCCGATTCAGTAAGGGTGCAATTGTGCTCAGTGTGACGGTGATTGTCGCCGATTAGAGTTCGATTCGAATTTGAACCGCTCCTCGACCACCACCCAGACGACGACCACCGTTCATATTTTGCCCACCCCTCTCTTTATATCCCCGAAATTCGGCAATTTACTCTTTCTGGCATCAGCGCCTTATAGACGACACATTAATCGGGCAGACGCGTTCGTCTTGTGATCGACCGCGCTCGCCATGATTCGCTGGCGGTTGACCGATGACACTCCACGGTGAGAAGGTCGGAAGTTATTTACGACTGAGCGCTTGGCAGCTGACTATTTTCTTTTAGAAAAGGCACTCATTTGGCAGGTCCGAAATTCCAAATCGCGTATCTTTCAGCCCGCCCGCCCGCACCGACGTTCCTGACCGATCTCCGCACCAACCTCCGAGTCCTTGAAGTAATCAACTCCGCTACATCCCATCATACACATACCCTGGAATCGGGACGTTAGAACCTTCTTCACCCGCCCAGGCTGTACCGCACGGCCGCTCCTCTACCAACCGCCTTCCTCGAGCCGCCACGTTCTCAACACAAAGGGGCAAGATCATCCTTGTCGGCGCTTGCGCTGCCCTTTTCTCGGAAGAGACTCCCGCACCCCCGATCGGCCCAAACACGCCAATGGCTCAGTGTTGATCATGGAACGCAAATCCTTCATCGCTGAATGTAACGCCTAGGAAGCTTCCTTCCTCAAGTAGCGGGAGGGAAAGCATGTTCGCGGTGCCCCGACGCACTCCCGTGCGATGGGTCAGTCTTCCTTTTTTCCTCGTTACGCCTGCCTTTCTCGGTCTCTGACGTATCGATTAATAAAGCACCGACGCTCTTTGGGCATACAGGTCCAATTCGAATGTTCTCAGTTACTACAGTCCTTGGCGCGGCGCTGATGACACCAACGGGAGCTATCCACCTCTGGCAACTGGGCGGTCGGTGGCGGTGAAATTCTCGGTGTCGGCTGTGGATTCGGAGCAACGCAAACCCTGATCGGTTCCGTGCGGACGTCGCGGATTGACAAGCCCACTCCTTCTGGTCACCCCGCCTTCCCAACTATATGTTGGCTCCTGCATCGTCAAATTCTCTCCCATCCCGAGACACGGGCTCCTCGATTTTCGGCTCTCCCATCATCGCCGCCGTCAGCAGAGGGGCCACAGATATCCAAGGCCCGCATCCTGTCTGCTTCCTCGATGACGGCACCAGGACCCTGGATCCAATTCAAGGGATCCACATTCTTATTTTATGGACGGTGTAATCATAATAAACCAGAAAGATTGTAAACGAAACGTCTTCGCTCCGGCCTTCACGACCCAATATCTACGAATCCAGTCCCTCGGAGTCGGCCGCCAGGCTTCCGGTCCGCTTTTGGTAGGTCTCGTTCTCACAGACATCCTTCCATAAAGAGCGAACAATCTTTTGCAGCGGGCCCAAAGTGGCGAAGGACAGTACTAGCTCGAACGGTGACGAACAACATTTTGCTTCTCCCTAAGCCAAATGCAGGTTAACCTGTCGACCTGTCGAGTACAAAAACCTTCCTGAGCAACGCACAGCTTGACATCATATTCGCTCCTACCCCTTCCTCGCTCCCTCTCTGCGTCCCAATTCCTTACTCCCCTCCCTGTGACAGGCTCACAAATCCTCGACGACCTGACGAC
>WSTY01000999.1:0-12983 GCA_019633465.1 Tulasnella sp. 417
GGGAATCGTAGAGTTCAAAATAACTTGGCGCGCGTGGGTCGCAGTTAAAGTCATCGGGTGTGGAGGGATGTGCGGATCGATGATGCCGCCTCAAGTGAATGCCCAGACGGTCCTTGGTAGCATTTATGGCCTCAAACCCGAAATATCTATGTGCACTTGCCCGAATCCGGGGGCAGACCTGGGGAAATTTGACTTCCGCGGGTAGAACCCCGAACAAAGCCAGGGGGCTGGGGTACACAGTGTTAGAGACCATCAGATTCTAGGTAGAAGCATGAAAATGCAGATCTAAGTTGTACGCAAATGAGATTAGGACATTACATTCAAGAAAGTGGCCATCTCAGGCTGTGGAATAAGGATAGAAGTCAAGACTCGGTGCCTCGTCCTAGGAAGGTTTTCGAGAGGTCGCCGGAGTGATGAAGAGGATGATGTCACCCAAGTTTGTTCGTTTGAGGATAGATAGAAGGTTTTCGGCCGGGGCCCTACTTAAACTTCCTGACTTGTATAAGAGAGGTAATTACGGGAAAGTGCGGCGTAGAGTTGGTCGCATATTAGGTGTCGTATCAACGATCCTAAGTGGCGGAATGATCCTCTTACTAGAAGTTTAGCGGGAAGGCGTCTGCGAAATCAGTCACATCATCCCCAAAAATCGAATAAATTAAAGCCTATATCCGGTATAAGGACAAAACAAAGAATAGGGGATTTACACTTTATGTATAGATTTATTCTACAAAGATCCCGAAGCTCGTGACCTAAGGTGCCCGAATACGATTAGCAGGCTTGAATAACGGCAATGTTAGTATTATGCTGACGCACGTGAGGCAAATAAGCAGCCGCCGCTAAATCCAATATCCAAACGTCATCGTAAACGATGTGGCCGTCGAATCCACCAAACACCCATAACCTCGAATCCGCCAACGTCGTGACATGGTGACCACGCGACGACGGTGGTCGACCTTGAGTCGATCGAGGCTCAAATTGCAGAGTCACTAGAAACAGTGGTAAGTTTTTCGTCATCAAAAAAAGGGGTGGGGGAAAAGGGAGGGGGAAGCGCACCAAGGTTGAAGAGCAAGAGCTCATGGGAGTACTAATTCCCATCATGCCCGCCCATAACGAAAAGATAACTTCCGACTTGGGTGGACGAATGCGATAGCCGTCGGTAGGTTTTGTCAGGCTTCACTTCCCTCCACACCAACTTGTCTTGAAAGAGAAACAAGAAAGTCACGTTAGCCGGAAATCGTTCTAACGGCCGTTCGACCCTATGCGCACCCAGATCCAAGACCCAAACATCAGGGAAACACTCTCTCCCATCGCTTCCTCCAAGCACGATCATTACATTCCCCACCAAGTTCGCCGTATGGTACCCCCTGGCGCCAGGCTTAGTACCGTGAGTTTGAACTTGTCCCCATTTCAATTTGTCCATCCCGACAGAAACATCGAGAGCCCAGACGTCATTTAATGCTCGGTGGCCGTTTCCCCCTCCGAATACGTATATGGTGTCGCGGTACAGCACCGCGGTGTGAGCGCGCCGAGGTAACGGGTGGGGGTGGGAACGTTGGGTTTGTACCATCGATGAGTGACTGGGGAATTGAATATCAGTAAGATGAAAGAGGTATGGCGGGGAGGAAATGAGGTGGACGTACGGGTGTCGAGGATGTACAAATCGTTGTAGTACGTGGGTCCTTCACCTCCACCGAACACGTAAATCTTCCGGTCTACGAGAGTGGCCGTATGGGCTCGACACGGTGGAGGCATCTCTCCACGCATTTCCGGATGTGACCATTGAAACGTCTCTGTTAGATAGGAGTGGTATCGAGGTCAGCAAAGCCGCATTTCGAGGAATGGTCACAACAGAACGACACGGACCAATGTCAAAACACCATACGTCTCTCCAGCATCCGCGTTCATCGCATCCTCCGAAAATCCAAGCGATGTTGTCGACCATGGTCACCGTATGAGCTCGCATGCTCCTAGTCGGTAACGTCCCATGAACAGGAGCCTTGCTCCAATGCATCATCGCGGCCGACACCCGTTCCGCTTCATATTGTGGTAAATGGGGCGTATGCCTGAATTTGGCGCGAGAGGTGGACTGTGGGTGGGATTTGGAGGACTTGGATTGGGCGTGGCCTTGAGCGGATGGAGAGGGTTTTGGGGTGGGTTGCCCTGTCCGGTCGGGAACAGCGGATGTAGACGTTCCATCCGCTACAGCCGAGGCACCATTAGGAGTTGCTACGGCTCCGTTCTCCTTTGGGTCTCCTGTAGCAGACGCTTTTAACGACGGTGCTCCCTGCCCGCTCGTCTGCCGCGACGTCGTTCGCGAGATCACTCGTTCTCCCCCCTCTCGCTGCTTGTTGCTCCTCGCTGTTGGCATGCCCGCTAAGCTTGATTGTGAGTTTTTCAGTGAGCCATGGTGAGAAGGGTGGTGCTGTAAAACTCGAGGGTCCTGGGCCTGCGAGCCGTTGGTATTTGCGGATGTCCTCCGCGACTGAGACTGATGGTGATGCAAACTTCCTCCTGCAAACCCACTCCCAGAAACTGGCAGTCCAGGTAAGCCCAACGCCGAGGTCGAAGATGCTGGGCCGGTGCCACCGACGCTGGATTCGGCTGTGCCGTTGTCGCCGGCACTCCGACTGCCGTCGTCATCCGTATCTCTTGCCATTCCCCCCGTCGTCCGCACGCAAAGTTGGTGAATCTTCTATCTGTTGTTGTTGCAGATAAGGGATACGTGGTGAATCAAAATCTCCAGCTGTCGACACGAAGGTCCTATACGAATTTGAAAGTCGACGGGGATGCTGTCGCGGATTTGGGTTTGCGGCGACCTGGGTGACAGTTGCTGCGGAGGAGGAATGAGAAGCAGAAGGCCTTGTTGAGTGAGATTGGTGGTTTACTGGTATCGGTGGCAGGGGTTGATTTGGCGCGTAGTAATTGGAGGAGGGTGAATTTGCTCCGTTCAACGACGCTGACGGCCGTCGACTGACTGGTGATGAATAAAGGCCGTCGACTCTCCGCTCATCTTGAGTGTATAAGTGAAAGCGGGTTACAGTGTGTGTTTTGGTCGCCAATGCAAAAGCAGGCAGGAGCTGGTCTCGGGTGGATGGTCGAAACCATAATCTTCATGTTCAGGGTTCTCCAGGCACACCAAGACGGTGTGGGCGTCGGCGGTCATACAGGGGATGCACACCATTCAACTCAATAGCAGTATGCGCAGTTGTCAGACCTTCCATACGTCCACAGGTTCAGGCGTGCCGGCCGAGAGGGAAACGTGTTGGGGGGATATATATAAGGGGCTTGGCTCGGTGGGGACTATATGGAGGTAAACAAATAGATTTTCAGTGCAGGCCACTCCCAGTTGGCCATAATTATATAAGCGATATCGGAATGAGAAATCCGAGACATTCCATCTAGATCTGTAAAAACGTCTAGACATGTGGAAACAAAGACACGCACAAAGTTGAATGCCGTCAGACCTCCTCATCTGGATTCGTGTTGCTTGTGCGCACCGCTCAGCCTCCTGATGTTCGTGACACAATCGATGTCGCGACGCTGTATTGTCTGAATCAAAGTATTGATAGCTACCTTTTCAGCATGAATAAAAACGAGGCGTTTTATTCATTCATACTTTGCAACACATTTGTCTTCGGCTGTGGAGCTAATGTACATATCTCAATTTTGAAAAATGCACGAGGCAACAAGATTTTGTACATGGAAACTTCATTCTCTATGTATTGCCTTGCTGTAATATCAAAAGAAAATTATAGGATCAAACCTTCCATCGGCTCTGAAGCCTCCGCGGACGTTAATGCGTGAACTTGCGGCTCGTTTTATGCAGGACCCTGACGCGTGTGCAGCGTGCAGAACAGGGGCAACGACAGCAACGCACTCTCCCTTGGGCGGGGGGTTTAGACTATTAGTTCCCCTTCTCAGTACACTATAGAAACTAGCTTCTCAGCATTGATCACCCATCTTCAATGAACTGCATAGGGAATATAGGTAAAACGAGGTGACCGAAGTCTAGAGTCGAAACCGAACTCTTCCACGACCCTCCCGAGTCTCAACGACGAATAATTCGTTTGGCGGCAGCAATATGTGAATGAATATCACCCATGCTTCAGAGGACACAACATGTTTAATTTGACGTGCTAAGCTGGCGGGTATGAGGGGCGTGCGTGGAAGACAAGCTCAATTACCCGACGCTTGTTTGACTCGGGGGTTCGCGAAAGGCGGCCGGATGACCGAAAGGGCCAACCGATGGTGCTAGGAGAATTACGAGCAGTAAAATGATGGCAGGGTCGAACGCCCCCAAAGTGCAGACCTAAATCCTTGAAATTATGATATGGTGGTGACGACAAAGGAACTAGCACGATGAACAAAAGAAACGAATCAGGCAAACGTGGGGAAAAGTAAAAGTGAAAAAATACATCGTGGCGTGATGGCAGGAAAGGAATGCGGAATTTTGTCCTCGACAAAGGAAGACGGATGGGGTGCGAGGGTGAACAGATTCTTAGGTTGAGGTCGACGAAGTGTTGCGGGTGGGTAACACAACTGCCAGCCAACGGGAAGCGTCTTCAACGCCATCGGGATTGCCAATCTGCGAGTATAAGTCTCTCGCGTCCGTATAGTATGCAGCAGCCTCCGCGTTGCGACCTTGGCTACAGCGAAGGTGGCCAATCCCCCGTAGCGTGTTCGCTTGACCCAGGTCATCGCCTATTCGAGCGTAGATGTCTAGCGCATGGGTGTACGAGTTCTCCGCCTCCGTGTATTTGGACTGACGGCTGTATACGTGTCCCAGCCCAAGCAACGCGTTCGCTCGACCCTGGTCGTTACCCATGCGAGCGTGGATGCCGTCTGCTCGGCTGTACGACTCTTCAGCTTTGCTGTATTGGGATTGAGCGAGGTAGAGGTGCCCCAGCCCATCCAACGTGTGAGCTTGACCCATGTCATCACCGATCAGACCGTAGATTTTTTGCGCTAGGGTGTAGGACTGTGCTGCCTGGCTGAATTTGGATTGAAACCGGTAGACGTGCCCCAGCCCACGCAACGTGTTTGCTTGACCCGCGCTATTGTAACAAACGTATATTTCGTGCGCCCGGGTGTACGATTCTTCTGCCTGGGTGTATTTGGATTGAGCAAAGTAGACGTCTCCCAGCGCGTCCAAGGCGTTCGCTCGACCTAGATCATTACTAGTACGGACGTAGATTTCTTGTGCACCGGTGTACGACTCTTCTGCCTGGCTGTATTGGCATTGGATGTAGTAGGCGTGCCCCAGCCAGAATAACGCATTTGCAGTGACTATTTGGTGACCCGTATCCCTCGCGAGAGCTAGCGCTTGCTGGAAAAGCACAGTAGCTTTTTGGGGGTCACTTTGAGTGCAATGCATTTGGCCTTTTCGCATTAAGAGATCAATCAACGGCAATTTGGAGCCTGAGTTCCAACCCGATGGGGTTGTCGACGGCTGCAATGGAACGGACGTTAGCATGGCTGGTATCAAACCTAATGCCAAACTCACCATCCAATGCAACCTACTACAACACACCGAAATATCCGGCCTTGCCTTGGGATTGAATGCCCAGCAATCCGTCATCAAACTACATAGCTCCATGATTTGCCCTAGCTGCCCGTCTTGGTGTGGCGACGGAACTTCTCCCCTGATCACCGACAACGTGATTGTGCCCGCGGCGTTAAGTTCGGGAAAGGGAACCTTGTCCGTCATCACCTGGCGGAGGATTCGTCCACGCGTTCAGCGAGCACGGAAAAGGAGTGGAATAGATCGAGCTCTCGCCTACCTCCCAACAGACCCAGCCGGCTGCCCAAATATCGCTTGGCAAACCCGGAAGTTTTCCGTTAATAACTTCTGGAGCAGCCCAGCGGAGTGACCAAGCAGGACCCGTCAAAGTTAATTTGCTACCAGCAGTGTCGATATGGATGGGATCGTAGCCTTGCTCTGGGATCCAAAGTACTTGCACCTCTGACCCACTCTGGTCGCCCATTCCTTCGTGTTCTGGCGCATTGATCTCACGAGCCGACCCAAAGTCGATAATGACCGCGCGATAGTCACGGTTGACGAGGATGTTCAACTACGACATAGTGGTGAGCAACCACGTGCCAAGCTAAGAGTATTTTGACCCGCCAACTCACCGACTTCAGATCACCGTGACAAATCGGTGGCTGGCGGGTATGAAGGTACCTGATGCCCTCAAAGGTATCCTTGATCTGAAGTAGGAAAACCTGTCAGCTTCTAACCAGTCTCTTCCAGAGGAAATAGGTGCTTACGAGTGAAACCCGTTCGGGAATCTCAAACCCTCCCTTCTTAAGAAATTCACTAACATTTCCATTCGGCTCCCAGGACAAAACTATCCAAGCTGTTCCGTTTCCGAAGTCTTCGACAAACCCGATAAATCGGACGACGTTCCTATGAGACAACTTCGCCATCAATTTCACTTCGTGAACAAAGTCCTGTGTATAGCCTGTAAGTACCGGCGCCACGAACAATAAACATCATTATTTCTTACGTTACCGAACTTCTTTCTTTTCATGCCTCGGTGATACCGAAGCTTCTTCACCGCCACCACCTGTTCGTAGTCCCCATTACTCCGTCGATACGTCCCCTTGGCCACATCGCCCTTGCCACCACTGTTCTCGGCGTCGCCTAAATCAAGTTCGAGTTCGGTGGGATGAATCCGGAAGGTTGAGAAGTCATTGAGCTTTTGTTGCTGTGGGCTGCTCGTTAGTACACTTGATATCGAGGTCCAACCAGTAGTAGGGCTTCACAGTAGAAGGCTTGATTGGTTGGTCTCCGTCGCTCGATCTAATTATGGTATCTTGGTTGGCGCTCGAGTCGTTGTGTTGCTCAGCGCTTTCATCAACTCTCGGTGCTTGTCTCGAGATCGCAATCCGAAGGCGGAGCTTCTTCAAAGACTTGGTGACCTTCGAGATAAATGCTTGCATCTTGCAAAAGCATGCAGTAAGAGCTACGACGTTATGGGGCTTATTAGGCGCACAAAGTGGTCTTGCCCCCGATGGGACGAGTTGGGAGCGCTAAAAGCGAACGGTATTTGGAGGAAGCGGAAGCCTATGCGAGAAGGAACTCCTGGACGACCTGATGACAAGATGTTTATTGAAAATAAAAGATCCATGAGCCTCTTTATTCTCTGTATTTGAAGGTATTGTAGCAACTCACCTGGTGGGATCCTGGAGGCGCAGCCGTCCCCGACTCTACGTAGTAGAGGAGGGTTTTGTGGAGGTTGGACGTCGCGTTTCAAGTCCGGAATTCCCACCCCGTGGCTGGCTAATTCGCTATCTGGTTGGTTAAAGCGACGTCCCATTTTGGACCAATCCGGCTCCACCATCAGGTGCCTTGGCCACATGACACCTCGCACATCGGTGCCAAACCTATGCATACTAATAACACTCGAGTCCCGACGCCTTTCCCGACTCTACGTAGTAGGGAGAGTTTTGTCCAGGTTGAACATGCGCGTTTCACTGGCCTGGCTGCTGGCCGTCAATTCCGACCCCCTTTCTTCTGAGAAGCATCTCGCCCCGTGTGTTAGCATTTGTAATAGTCGATCCACTTATTTCAATCTTGACCGTTTGCCCTTGTTATGCCGATTCCCTTGATCTAATTGATGGAATAGTTTTGACTAATGAAGCACCTTTGAGATGTACCTACAGAACCGGAAATATTGATGGCTTTGTCTCTATCGCGCGGTAGATTACTGGAATCCTGTGAGGAAGCTGCATTTACGATTCATAGGTCTATTCGAACGAAACCGCATGCGGTGGCAAATTTAAAGTTGTTTCTGTCTCTCCTCCATGTATCCTCTCGAGACGAGGTCCACCGAGCTAACAGTGATTTCCTTCGAGATGCCGAAGATCGAACCCAGCGGCAGGTTTCTATTCCGATTCCTGTGCTGTCGCTCAACCTTTAGGCTAAGAACCACGAAAACCGAGAAGATAAGGCTCTCGCTGACAAGAAGAATCTGTCGCAACTTGAAACTGACCGTCCGCGTTCCGAAGCAGAACAATGAGGTGAAGATAGTAATGCGAGTACTTTTAGCATCCCGCGGCCCTGTCCCTGTTGTGCTGGATCATATGGTGCCCGGCTCATAGAAATTCGCGTCGACGCGAAGCGGTTCCTATGACGTTATTTTTCACGGAAAATCAAGTCCTACAACCTACAGACAGTACCAACGCCCCAAATCCTACAAACGATGCATTTTCAGGGTCTCTCGGCCGCAAACGTCTTGGTTGGACGTGAGGGAAGGCCCCCAATATATTTGCGATGCGATGAATTGAAGAGCGCTGTATCGTCGGGATCGTAATATGGATAGAGTTCATTACAATATTAGGTCGGTCCTCCCGTCACACCGGACGTATAATTATTCGACCATCGTCGGTGTCCCGCTCAAGATGGTCACAACCGACAGCGCAGTCTCGGGATATATCTTGAGCGAATGTCAGCCGAAGCAACCGCATCAAAGAAAGGGATGCATCAATCAACCATATGGTTAAAGAAATCGTCGAGTTTGTCGTTTTCCTATGTTTTCCTTACGTAACTTACTGTGGTGTCTGCAGGCACCATTGCCTTTCCCTCTTTCCTGCCCTCTGGGTTGCCCCTTAGCCCCCCACTCCTCTGCGACTCCACCGTCTTATACTATTGCGCTGATCTCATTTTTCGGTGCTCTGAGTGAGCTTTGACTTGCCCTTTGTTTGGCTCCTGTGTTAAGCTGTTGTGCTACTATGATCAGTGTCTCTGTGCGCTTGCCTTTGTTGATGCGTCACGGTTTTCCGGTGGCCAATGTGTGATCAACTGACTATCAGCTCGGCTCAACTCTGCCCTCTCGGTCCGTCTATAATTCGCCCTCTTCTTTTCCTCCTCCTACCGTTGAAAGTAGCACGATCCCTCCTGCCGACTCTACCTCCCGCTTTGACCTCATCCGCTCTATTTAAGCCCGTTCCCTCACCCCTTTCCCTCACTTCCCTCATAGCCTCTAGAGCTCCTCTCCCCCCATCCTATCTACGTTGCACCAATACACTGAAAGTAGCAGACAACCTTGATCTCAAGCCGGACGGAGGTATCCTCGACTGTGTTGCCTGTACATGACTGTCTGATGCGCAACTCCTGCTCCAGGGAGGAGGTATCGTACGCTTGATGCGGAACCCTCCATTCTAATAGTTCTGAATAAGAGCATGAGAGGGGTGGTCGCGGATGTTTTGGGCTACTTGGTGAGCTGCATTGGTGAACTATTTTCCCATTCCTTGCATCACCTTTGATCACCCCCTTCCCTCTGGAAACATTCTCCAATGCAAGCGATTCTCCCTTGCACTCGGTTGCGCAACCACTTTTAATAGTTGTCAAGGGCTAATCTGATCGTATGGAGGCCAATCTAACGAAGCCAGTTTTCTCTATCTCATAGGCCGAGTTGGAGAACTGGACTGACAAAGATAGGTAGCGAGCGGTGATTTGGTGGTGTGTATACCAATGTTTCTCATACTCTGGGCGTATTTTTGAGCCTGCGTTACTGCACTGAAGATGGTCCGACGCATTTAGGAGGCTTCAGCGATACAAACGCAATATTGATTCGCCGCGAGAATCGACCCGCGAAAGAATAAGCATTGACGTCGTTTGTAAAGCGCAAGAGCTTAGGTGGCCTTTACTATTGACAATGGACACCGTCCCTAATCAGAAAACGATTGTTTGTGTTTTCATGTGGCTGACCCGCAGCGCAGCGCAGGAACTCCCTTGTTGAAGTCTAAGGTATCCAAACCAGCCTACAGAAAACACTAGCTTGGCGGCAAACGTCGAAGGCTAAATGAGCCCGGCGGTTTCCGAAAGACCCTACCGGCGCTCTTCGTCTGTACCCTCGAACCATCGCATTTCACCCTTAGATCATCTGTGAACTTGAGTAATGTTGCAAGGAAAACTGTGACCAGCTGATTTTCTTCCCGACTTGCTCGTTGCAAAGTGGACCCGGCCACCCATTTCACAGTGAACTCAGCACTGCTCAGGCTCTCAGGCCTAACATCGGGCATTAATGCATACCTACATCCTATCACCTAGAGAACCTCATTACCTTCAATTGAACTATTGTTTGGGATGTGTGGGCTCTACGTGATACAACCGAGGGATAGGTGGAGGCGAGGAAAGAGCTAGTCGAGTCTCAAGAATTCCTTGGGCCGCAGGAAGATGATACGAATATCACCGCCGCTTCAGCGCGGACCACACAACACCCTCAATCAGACGTACTAAGCTGGCGAGTATTGGAGGCGAACGCAGAAATGGGCTCGATTACCGGCGGTTCATGCACGGCGGCCGGATGGCCTAAAGGGAGCAAATCGGTGGTTCTCGGAGAAAGACTAGCAGTAGAATGATGAGGTCGTCGAATGGCCCGGAAGTGCAGACGTGAATGCTTGAAATTATGATATGGATGTGACGATAAAAGAACTAGCACGACGGACAAGAGAGTCGAATCAGGAAGCAAGAGGGGGGAGGGAGAAACAGATGGAAAGATGCATCGCCGCGTGCAGGAATGGAAGGCAGAACTGTATCACCGATAAAGGAACATGGCTGGGGTGGGAGGGTGGACAGATCCTTCGGCTTAGGCCTACGAAATGGCGCGACCCGGTAACACATGTGCCAGCCAACGGGAAGAGTCTTCAGCGAAATCGGTGCTGCCAATCTGCGAATATAAATCTCTCGCGTCCGTAAAGTGTGCAGCAGCCTCAGCGTTGCGACCTTGGCTACGGCGAAGGAGACCAATGCCACGTAGGGTGTTCGCTCTACCCAGGTCATCACGGATGCGAGCGTAGATTTCCAGCGCTCGGGTGTAAGACTCTTCTGCCTCGGTGTATTTGGATTGCTCGCGGTAGGCGTCTCCCAACCCAAGCAACGAGTTCGCTCGACCCTGGTCGTTACCGATGCGAGCGTGGATTTCGCCTGCTCGGGCGAACGACTCTTCCGCCTCGCTGTATTTGGATTGACCGCGGTAGACCTCTCCCAGCCCATCCAACGTGTAGGCTCGACCCAAGTCTTCACCGGTGCGACCGTAGATTTCTTGCGCTCGGGTGTAGGACTCTGCTGCCCGGCTGAATTGGGATTGAAGGCGGTAGACCTGTCCCAGCCCACGCAACGTATTCGCTTGACCCACGCTACTGTTGAGGCGAGTGTAGATTCCATGCGCTCGGGCGTACCACTCTTCTGCCTGGGTGTATTTGCATTGAGCAAGGTAGATATGTCCCAGCCCACGCAACGCGTCCGCTCGACCCATGTCGTTACTGATACAAGTGTAGATTTCTAGTGCACCGGTGTACGACTCCTCTGCCTGAGTGTATTTGCCTTGGGCGTAGTAGGCCTCCCCCAGCCAATCTAACGCATCTGCAATGGCTCTTTGGTTGCCCGCAGTCCTCGAGAGATCTAGCGCTTGTTGGAACAGCACAGCAGCTTTTTGCGGTTCATCCTGCTGGTAGTTCATCTGGCCCTTTTTCATTAAGAGATCGATCGACGGCAATTTGCCAGAGCCTGCAGAGTTCCCACCCAATAGGGCTGTTGACGGCTGCGATGGGTCGCGCGTAAATATGGTTGGTATCGAGCCTAATGCGAAGCTCACCATCCAATACAGCTTATTACAACAGACAGAAACGTTCGGCCTTGCCTTGGGATTGAATGCCCAGCAGTCCGTCATCAAACTACAAAGCTCCACGATTTGCCCCAGCTGTCCCTCCTCACGTGGCGACGGAACTTCTCCGTTGATCACCGACAGCGTGATCACGCCCGCCGCGTTAAGTTCGGGAAACGGAACCTTGTCCGTCATCACCTGGTGGAGGATTCGTCGACACGCTTAGCGACACACAAGAAGCGAACGGAATAGATCGAGCATTACTTACCTCCCAACAAACCCAGCCGGCTGCCCAAATATCGCTCGACAAACCCGGACGTTTTCCGTTCATCACTTCAGGAGCGGCCCAGCGGAGTGACCAAGCGGGACCCGTCAAGGTTAACTTGTTACCAGCAGTGTCGATATGGATTGGATCGCAGCCTTGCTCTGAGATCGAAGGTCCTTCCACCTGTGGCCCGCTCTCTTCGCCCATTTCCCCATCTTCTGGCGCGCTAATCTCACGAGCCGACCCAAAGTCGGTAATGAATGCGCGATAGGCAGAGTTGACGAGGATGTTCAACTACGACATTGTGCGGTGAGCGACTACGTGCCAAGCGCATCTTAATCCACGAGCTCACCGACTTCAGATCACCGTGACAAATCGGAGGCTTCCGATTATGAAGGTACTTGACGCCCTTAAAAATATCCTTGATCTGAAATAGGAATTCTGTCGGCTTCTAACCAATTCCACCCGGGACACGTAGTCGCTTACGAGTGAGATCCGCTCCGGAATTTCAAACTCCCCCTTCTTGAGAAATTCGCCAACGTTTGCATTCGGCTCCCAGGACATCACTATCCAAGCCGTTCCGTTGTCGAGATCCTCGACAAACCCGATCAATCGAACGATGTTCTCGTGGGTCAAACTCGCCATCAATTCCACTTCGTGAACAAATTCCTATATGTAAGCTGTAAGTACCGACGCTACGAGCAATGGGCATCACTATTTCTTACGTTGCCGAACTTCTTTTTTTTTCATATCTCGGTGATACCGAATTTTCTTCACCGCCACCACCTGTTCTTCGTCCCCAGTACCCCGTCGATACGTCGCCTTGGCCACATCGGCCTTGCCACCACTATTACAGGCGTCGCCTTGAGGGAATTCGAGTTCGGTGGGATGAATGCGGAAGGTTGACAAGTCATTGAGTCTTTGTCGCTGTGGGCTGCTCGTTAATACACTTCACAACCAGGTTCGACGAGGAGTAGGGCTTCACCGTAGAAGGCTTGATTGGTTCATCTCGCTCGCTCGATCTATTTATGGCATCTTCGTTAGCGCCCCGGTCATTGTTTTCCTCGGCGCTCTCATCCACTGTCGGTGTTTGAGGTCTTGGGATCGGG
>WSTY01001000.1:0-12975 GCA_019633465.1 Tulasnella sp. 417
ATAAACACTCACCATCATTCCCTGTCAATGTCAAATTCTTATTGACGTGTCGACCCGAGAATGCTATCGTTCGCAATCTCGAATCCAAGTCCTGGCACCAAGTGGACTTGGACTCGGTACCAGACGTCGGCAATGACCTTGCCCTGTTCCTCCAACATGCCTGCGTTGGGATTAGGCAGGAACATGACCTATCAGAGGATTGGCCTTCCTCGAGAGACATCGAGCAGCTGGTTAAAATGTCTCAGGGTCTGTTTCAGTGGGCACGCACTGTAGTCGCATACATTGGCGATGGGTCACCCGTGGACCGGCTGTGGGCATTGATCGAACGTCCGTCGGGATGGAGCGGACTGGATGATTTGTATCTCCAAATCCTGTCCAAAGCATTTGATGGAGTGAGGCTAGACCCTGTCAGGCAGGATATCTTGCGCCGGGTGCTAGGAACGCTGGTGGTGGCTCCGCATCCTGTGTCGCTCGAAGTGATCGCCACGCTGTATGGAAAGCACCAAGTCTTCGATGAAGCAAAAACAGGTCGTATTGTTCCGTTTCTACGCCAAGATGTTCTAGCGGGCCTCAGCTCCCTCCTCTCTATTCCCGACTCGCCCGGAGAATCAATGCGTCTGATGCACACCTCCATTCGAGATCTGCTAGTCAGCGAACTCCGATGCCGGAAACAGGCCTTCTACATTGATCCCGCTTGGTGCCATAAGCAATTGGCGAGCGCATGCTTGGAAACTATGCTCGGAAGCCTGAAGGAGAACATTTGCAACCTGCAAGACCCGTCGAAACCAAGCTCGGAGGTCCAAGAGATTGTTAGTCGGGAGGTGTCTAAGGGTGTTCAGTACTGCTGCCGAGCGTGGTCCACCCATGTGACGCAAGGACTGGAGTGGCCAGAATCACGCGAAAATGCATCGACAGCTGAGGTTGCTAATTTCGAGGCATTCAGCGCGGGGACGATTATGTACTGGCTCGAAGTGATGAGCTTGATTGGCGCTACCAAGGAGGCAATTACTGCAGCAGATGACGTTCATGAATGGCTTTTGGTGAGTCAAGCCTCCTGTTTCAAACTTCCAAGATGAGCGGATCCGCTAACCTAATGCTCAAAGCGACGACCAGGAGAGGTACCCAAGCCTGACCGCCTTGCTGCGCTTTGGAATGATGTCTGGCGATTCATCACCACGTATTTTGAGCCGATTTCATTCGGACCACAGCATATCTATAGTTCAGCACTTCTCCAGTGTGCTACGGACTCTGAGATATGGAGTCTATATGGAAAGCACACAAAAGTTCGAATCCTCCACGGTCAGCGGATGTCAACGTGGCCATCAAACCTTTGGATCCAAGCTTTCGATGCAGAGGTGAAAGCAATTGCATTCTCACCCGATGGCAGGGTCTTGGGAGTTGGATCCGGAGATGGCACAATACGACTCTTGGATACCCGAACAGGAACGGCGGTTGGCGAACCGCTCGTCGGTCACAGCCAAACGGTTCGGTCCATTCGCTTCTCGCCCGACGGCAGGACTCTCGTATCCGGATCCGAGGACCAAACGGTTCGACTCTGGGATACCCAGACCGGCGAAGCGTTGTGCGAGTCACTCAAAGATCACAATAAGACAGTTTGGTCCGTCTGCTTCTCCGCCGATGGCAGGTTTGTGGTGTCCGGATCCTTGGACAACACCGTTCGATTCTGGGATGCTCAAACCGGAACAGCACTAGGTAAACCACTCACAGGCCACAGTAACTCCGTCATTTCGGTCCGCTGTTCACCCGACGGAAAGCTACTGGTGTCCGGATCCGATGACAATACAATTTGCCTTTGGGATATTGAGACCAGGACTCTGGCGCGAGAACCGCTCACGGGGCACGATGACGGAGTTAACTCGGTCTGCTTCTCAACCGATGGAAAGATTCTGGCATCCGGGTCAGATGACAAAACGGTTCGACTCTGGAGTGTCCAGACAGGAGAGGCGCTGAGCGGACCACTTACAGGTCACAGTGACGTGGTTTGGTCCGTTTGCTTCTCCTCAGATGGCAAGATCCTAGCATCCGGATCCGATGACGGGACGGTTCGACTCTGGAACGCCCAGACCGGAGCAGCGATGGGTGAACCACTCACCGGTCACACTGACACAGTTTTGTCCATCTGTTTCTCTCCAGATGGCAAGCTTCTGGCATCCGGATCCGATGACCAGACAGTTCGACTCTGGGATCCTCAGGCCGGAGCGGCGGTGGCCGGGTCCCTCATTAGTCACCGTGCCAAGGTCAACTCCGTCTGCTTCTCGCCCGATGGCAAGCGTGTAGCATCCGGATACGATGACGGTACAATTCGACTCTGGGATGCTCAGACCGGGGCGGCAGTGGGTGAACCACTCACCGGTCACAGTCGCAAGGTTAACTCGGTTTGCTTCTCGCCCGATGGCAACCTTCTGGCATCCGGATCCGGCGACGAGACGATTCAACTGTGGGACCCTCAGACCGGAGAAGCGAAGGGTGAACCACTCTCAGGTCACTGGTGGAAGGTTAGGTCCGTTTGCTTCTCGCCCGACGGCAATCTTCTAGCATCCGGATCCGACGACTGGACAGTTCGGCTATGGGATCCTCGTACCGGAGCGGCAGTTGGTGATCCGCTCAGAGGTCACAACAACTGGATTCAGTCCGTTTGCTTCTCGCCCGATGGCAAGTACCTAGCATCCGGATCCTGGGATGGGACAATTCGACTCTGGGATCTTCACACCAGAGCGGCGGTTGGCGAACCGCTCGCTGGACACAGTTACTTCGTCATGTCTGTGTCCTTCTCACTAGATGGAACCCTTCTCCTAGCTCGATGTCACGACGGCAGTACCGCCACCTGGGATATCGCCACCCGTCAACGATGCGACACCCCTCACAGTCCTCCGTCTTACGCAAATCCACACTTTCACAATCACTGGGTAATCTTCAATTCCTCCCGCCTCCTTTGGCTCCCTCCGCAATACTGGGACATTCCTGTCGATTGGGTGGGTCTATCCAACGGCCCGCTTTTCGTTTTCCAAAAGGACTCGCTCTCGATTTTTGATGTTTCTCAAATTCTCCCGCTCTAGTATCCAGTTGTCCCAACGATCTGTTTCCCCTCTCGTCACCTCTGTACTTAGTAAATTCAGTGAAATAACATCTGTGTGATAAATGGTAGTCACGGCGACATTCCTCTGACGGTCAGGTAAACATATTCTAGTAGCAATAGATCGCAATTTGGTATCCGCCCTCGGTGACGGGTTCTAGTTTGCGAGTTTCTTCCTGTCTCTGCCCCCGGGATCCTTCCGACCAGACACTCTTTGCTTAGTTAGATGAACAAATTAACGAGAGGCTCATGAGCTCGCTCTCGCGTGATTTGGATATTAGTTTCTTTCAGCGATTTCGCGGTCAACCCGAAACGGGTCTGATCCCACTAGTTTTGACTACAACCGCTAATGCAAAACTGCAATAGGAATGAATTGCGCCAGCCCTCACTACCCAGAAATGGTGTGTATGCACATGTACGAACCTTCTACACTTACCCCTCGCTATTATTTCCTTAGCCATTCTGGTTCAAGTTGTATACAGCATTGTTGGTATGCTACCACAACTGCCGGATCGCCAGAGTTTACCCTCAAGAACCCTTCGCTGACATTCTATCTGGATAGCGTGACATGTTTGCTTGTTCTCTGCCCTGCACAAAGCAGAAAATGCCCTCCCAATAACGTAGATTCTATTCCATTCTCTGTTAGTCCCCAAGATATGTACATTATATTAGCTAAACGATTCTTGAACCCTCGCTGGTCTATATCTACCAAAATCGGTAATTAGAGTGTTGAGAGTTGGGGAGATCGAACCATTGCAAGCTCGATTCGGTGGCGGTGAACCCTGTTTGCGGTCCAGGGGCGAAGAATTTGGAGCTTAGCTTGGGGTGAAATACATCATGGTGGGAAGCTCTCCCAAGCTGTGATCAACGGCCGTCAACCTATGCGGACGGTGCGAAGCTTGGGGGTTCTGACAATACTCACCTCACAACATATATGGTATGAAAATTGCTCGATCTAGTTTTTTTTTGGGGGGGGGGGGGGCGCTGCAGTGACGTGAGCGGATGTGGGGCGGTTATCCGATGCTGAAGTTGGTCGGCCGATCCTGTTGAACGCGGACGAGAGGAAAGAACATTAATGCCGAACCTGTCAGTGCTCCATGAAGAGGGAATCGTGGCGCTAGCGACGGCAATAAGAACACTCACATATGAAGTCAGTTAGTGCTGTTGAAGGGTGCGAGAAGGACAAGGCGCACAGAAGGTAGTGCCGTTATTCCTGACGAAAACGCGGATTTTCAAAGGGGCACCGCTGCCCGACACTCGGTGATACCAAATACCCCCAAAAAGGGAATAACGAGGTCACAGACTGTCAAAGCGATGCACCCCTGGAACAGCCCTCGCGCACGACACCCCGCTACAGGTTGGAAAGTCCACCCGCCAGCAGGGAGGGTGTCTGGACTCCGCCGCTCTCTGCATTTGGGCACCCTGAACATGAAAATAGAGTTTAATTTAGATTAATTCAATTAGAAAGAGACTTTTGGGGGTCCTCTGGTTGCAGCGAGCAATTTCAAAAAAATGGGGTGCCTGATCGGCATGCGGTGCGCGAAAGGGGCTGTGGCAACAAGCGCCGTCAACCCACCCTTCTCTCTCTCTCTCTCAATGTGCAGACTTGACTTGTCCCCTTTGACGCCAACTCACTGTTCAGTAGAACGAAGGCTGTGAGTGTCCTCCTTCCTTGGCTATGATATGTTGACTCAAGTATATCCTCGCAGACAAGGGTCTCTCCCCCCGACTGTTCGGATCTGGACCAGACACGATTGCAGTGATCCCCCCGTCTCTCTACAATGCTTATACCAAGGAGTTACTGATGCGTAGCGACCGTCATTTGGAAGACCTATCTGTTCGGCGGATGGCGGGCTCAATTCGGACCACGACCAATTTCAATCCCTTCCACTCTACACTCTCCACAAACTCCAAGTCCGCCATACTCGGAAACTGTCCAAGCAGACGCCGCGGGCATCCATTTCCCAGGCATCGCGTCATCCTACCGAGCAGCCGTGCGGTCATTCCGACGCACAAAGAAGAAGCCACGAATGCCGTTCGAAGCCGCAGGGGGGGGGATGGAGCAGGGTGGTTCGTCGAAGGCTACCCCGAACCGGGGAGACTGTGCTTGATATATAATTTCGATTCGCGTCGTTGAGGGAACCCCGCGCAGGTCCCCTCAAAATCCGACGTAGAGGGCGAGAAGGTAGACGGGAAAACGGGGGATGGGCCAGCGTGGCAAGGGGCACCCAGAATCGTGCGTTCCACTTTGACTATCGTCGCTCACAAGCTCATACCCACTTACAAACTGTTTAGGACCCAAAGGTGGCATCCAACAGCGCCTAGAAACGTTGCTACTTCCTGCTTTCGGCTCGGAGTCGTTGGCGCGGGCGTTGGCCCAAGCAGTCCCCCCCGGTTCTCCGCTTCGCGGACAACAGTGCTACATCTCAGGAAAAACCCCTCTCTCCAACTTTGTCATTGGAGGCGGCGTTTCATAGCAGCCTTGCTGAAAGGAAAGGAGGGAGAACGACCAAGTTGGCTTCGGCTTCCACCCGGTGCAAGTACACGTTCGCATTCTCATTTCACATGGACCTATCCATCCTGCTCGCATAAAAGTCTCAAAGGATTGTGGGCTTTTCAACACCGCTTTAGTGGAAGCAGGAGAGGACCGTAGGGCGTCGGCCACGTCACCGAGCGAGAGAACATCGCGGATTAGGAAGGACAATCGACAGCGGGAAATGGAGTCTGAGAAGCACATCTTACCGCATTTTGGGGAGGACGGAATATGGGAGGGTCCAGACATAGAGGGCAAAGCAGACGCCTCAACGTTGGAGAAATGCTCCAGTGGGCCGCCATCCCGGGAGGTTTCTCTCCGTCCCTGATGGCCGCAGGAGTATCTGCGACGGTTTCGACAAGTCCCTTGCTACCATCGTCGCACGTCTATTGGACCACCCCACCTCCCGAAAGAGAACCAAGGATCTCCAGAAGAAATCAGCCTCACGCCAGGCCACGTCGCCCCCACCGAAGGAAACTCTGGTCCCCTCAACCCGCCGAATCTTTCCGCCTAATCAATGCACCACAGGAATTTCTCAAAGGGCATGCATGCAACACTCGATATGTGCCAAAGGCACATCTGAGCCGAGGATCCTCGACCAACCTAAAGATGAAACGGCTGCACCACCATCAGCATTCAACTCGACGATTGCCCTGCAACGGCTCGCTTTCGGCTAAGATCGGGCAACCGTGTTGAAATCCATTCGCCAGCGAGCAGAAGGAAAGAACACTTTTGTCCGTCTCTGCAGATTTGTGGTCCGGAACGAAAACCGCCGAGCCGGAGAGAGCCAGAAAATCCGGAGATGGTACCGCCGGGGAGCGAGGTCGTCGCAGACTTCCTCATTCCCAGCTTGCCTAGATCGCTCCATCAGCCGTTCGACTTCTCCATTAGCCCCGGAATTCCACTCCTTCCTCGTTCGCCACGAGGATCTTTCTGACCTCGATTTCGTCATTATCGTCATCGTCGCCGCCGATGGAACAACCCGCATTCCCCAAGAGAATTGAGGATCGCTAAAGGAAGTCGACATCGCCACAACGCTCGTCAACTCTGTACGGGCAATTCCTGTTTCCTCGACTCTATCCGATTTCCGGACGCAACCCAAGCACCGCAAAGATCCTCAAGGAGATTTCCTCGACCAGTTATCCTTGCAACAGTTCGCTTTCGGCTGCGATTAAGCGACGGTTCTCGAAAAGCATCCGCCGTCGATTGTAAGGAAGCAGCATTTATTCACATCTGCAGGGCTATGGAACGGAACGGATGTCGCCCTGCTGGGGATTGCTCAATGTATGGGTTGTCGTTCGACTCGGGACGACAGCGGCGGGCTTAAAATCGGAAGAGTTGATATAAGGCATGCAGTGGGAGAAGAGGTATCGTCGCCTCAGCTACATGCAGCGCGATGACCTGTCCCCTTTAGCTCTGGCGAGTTGGGAGGGTCGTTCGGCATTGAATCGGCAAGGTTCCCTCGAACAGCATTTTTAGTTTTGGCACCTTGTTTCTGGCTCATTCATCGCCGCCGGACAACGGGCATTGGGTTTTTCTTTATTCATTTGTTTATTTAGTCCAGTGTCCTTTACCTATCTGCCTTCGTACTCATGCACCGGGGGTGGGTGAACCGCCGGCAGGACGTGGGTTGGAAGTTGCATATCAAACTTTACCTAAATTTGTCCTCGCAATTTCCCGCCTTCGCAAAAGGATGGTCATAAAGACGACGTGCGGCGTCTCAGTCTCGAAAGTCTTGGGACTAACCGCTCAAGAACCCTGTCGAACAAACTCCACCAACCAGCAGATATCACTTCACCCCTCCCATCCCCCTCAAGCCCAGCACCAGTCGCGAAAGCAGAAGGGGTAAGCTAATCCTCCCCCAGTCGTTTATTTATTTACGAACGTGAAGTGTCAACAGGTTTAAAGTGCGGTGTTTGTGCCAGCGAACCACAGTTTGAATTTGGACCGAGACCTAAAGCACTTCATGTTCTTTGAATTCGTCGCCATGATCTAGCCCACAGGTTCGGTCGTCCAAGCTTTCAGTCCACCGCGCCAGCATTCCCTCGATACACCTCCCACTGGGGTTTCAACACGCAACCAGCCTCTCGAAGCGGACCGATAAACCGAAGGCCATCCAAGCGCATCGTGCACCGGCCCCAATGACCCCCATTCACTCCCCCGATTGCATCTTTCACTTGAAAGACTAGGATCAACACTCTCGGTGGAATAAAGCCTATGTAGGGTTGGCGCTTTAGTGTGGCACTCTTCCTTCGCTTCAGCGCACACCCAAGCCCATATGCTACCGCTTCAGACGGCAACCTTTGCCCCAACATATCGTCACACCCCTTCGTACTCTCTGGACACTTGTGGAACTCAGTCCATTCCGAATTTGGTTCGGGCAACGCTTACTGCAGGCCGAACGGCAGTCTTGATTGTACGCGGACCAGCGACGTTATGGAAGGACACTCCCGTCGCAACTTGGTCTAGTGGGGGGAAGTCTTCGGGACCGGATCCTAAGGTTTAATGTGATGACCTCCTCCGTCACATCACCTTAACTCCGTCTCCGTTCCCACGCCACCCTCGTTTCGCCCTCAAGGCTCGATCATTCCCTCGACGCGTCAGCGCCTCATGCCCACCACCTGTCGTTACACATTCGCTGACTGATTGCCTCATGTTAAACGTTCGTTGAATTCGTCATTCGCTTACTCATGAACATTCTAGAATAGTCTCCCGTTTAGTATATAAGCCCAGTGGAATGAGGAGGGTTGTTCCTCATTCCGCCTCTCGTCTACTCAATCCAAGTACCCCTTCATCAGGAAATAGGCTTTTGGTATATACGTTCTAATAAAATTATATCATCCATTTTGTCTATATAAAATCCTCAGTTTTATATAACATATAATTGCTTGGTGTTGCAAAGGTTGTAATATTGACAAATTGAGCTATTGCAGAATGGGGGAATTGCACTTTATTGCATCATGTTGTATGATTGACAAATCGGGTTATTGCAGAATTGGGGAATTGCATTTTATTGCACCATGTTGCATGATTGCACTATCATAAAGCACTCCAAAATTACAGCATTATTATGGTACTATCTCCAACCCTATTCATGCGTTGCAGACATGCAATAACCGTGGCAATGGCTCATTCAGGGTAGCCATCTGTTGTGTGCAGCATTGTGCTCCAAGCCATGGTTCAAATAAGGAAGTTTACCCTGGCAAATTTGTGCAAAGGTGGTGTGGAAGTGACCATGTAAAATGATCACAAGAATGCAATCACTCCACCTTTGTTAATTTACAAATATGGTAGATAGCATTAAACTACCTAGTACATACAAATCGTGATCCCAGCAGTAGTCATTCAAGGGGAAACTCAAAGGTAAGCTATGAAAACAAAGAAAGTGCTGCCTAACTCACTTACCTACTACTTCTCTAGACTTATTCAGGGTTGATTTTGGTGGTGATGGACTATTTGGTGGGAGCCATGTGGTTTTGAGGCATTATCCTCCCAGCAGCGGTTGTTGAGACAGAAACTCAAAGGTAAATAATAACAACAGAAAAAGTGCCACCCAAACTACTCACCTATCACTTATTTTGCCCATCCAAGACCGAAGCTGCACCTGGTTGGCCTTGGGGTGGCATGAGGTGAGGTGGAGACCGGGGGAAGTTGGGTGGCGCTGCCGTGTGAACGCAGGGTTTGGTTCAGAACTTGACCATTTACCCGTCATCTTGCGGCAGTCCCACCTCCCCCACTCACCACAGCAAAGTTGAAATGACCATTTCTGTTGTTGCTGACCTTGAATGGGCCATGGGATGTAGTAGGTGAGTGAATTGGGCGGAGAATGTGTAGTTTTTGTTACTTACCTCCAAGTTTCCGTCTGAGCGACCGCCGCTGGGAGGATCACGCCACAAAACCACAACGCTACTCCCAAATAGGCCATTGCCGCCATCTCCAACCTCGAATAGGTCAAGGGAAGTGATATGTAAGTTACTGGGGCAGCGCTTTTGTCACTTTTATTACTTACCGCCAAGTTTCCATCTGAGTGACCACCGCTAGGAGGATAACGCCACCAAACCACAATGCTACCCCCAAAATAGACTATCGCTGCCATCTCTAACCTCGAATAAGTTGAGGGAAGCGATATGTGAGTGAAGAGAGCAGCGCTTGTGCTGTTTCTGATACTTACCTCCAATTTTCCGTCTGAATGACCACCGCTGGGAGGATAACGCCACAAACCCACAACACTACCTCCAAATAGACCATCGCCGCCATATACAACCTCGAATAAGTCAGGGAAAGCGATATGTGAGTGACTGGGGCAGCGCTTGTGTCGCTTTTATTACTTACCGCCAAGTTTCCGTCTGAGTGACCGCAGCTGGGAGGGTAACGCCACAAAACCACAATGCTGCCCCCAAATAGACCATCGCCACCATCTCCAACCTCAAATACGTCAAGGAAAGTGATATGTGAGTGACTAGGGCAGCGCTTGTGTTGTTTTTGATACTTACCTCCAATTTTCCGTCTGAGCAACCACCGGTGGGAGGATAACACACAAACCACATGGCTACCCCCAAACAGACCATCATTGCCATTAATGAACTTGAACAGGTCATGATAGGTGAGTAAATCGGGTCGCACTTGTGCTGTTTTTGCCACTTAGCTCCAAGTTTCCATTTGAACAGCCGCTCTCATCCCGCAAAATCCGCATTGTTGGCCTCAAATGGGCCATTGCCTCTCTTCAATTGAGTCAAGAGGGACCATAGGTGGGTGAATTGTGCAGTACCTTGTTTCTTTTTCTGCTTGAACAACGACTGCTGGGGGTATAATGCCACAAAACCAGTGGCTACCCCCAAACACAACTTCCCATCCATATTCTCTTCTATATTGTAGTTCTTCCCATTAGTTTAATCAAGACATTTCTTTTTTCTAAGCTTTGTAAAGAAATGCAAGAGCATAAATTATTCCATCATGTTAGCCCTGCAATAACTAGTAATAGCTAGCAATAATCTGCAACACAGGAATAAATGCAATATTTTGCAATAATGCAATTCTACAATTTTGCAATAGCATGCAATAATTTGTGATTATAGGGTATATATTTATAGGAGATAACTATACTGCAATACTGTGATATGGGCTATATTGCAGGCTGTAGCAGGGGGGCTTTTTCCTGATGTTCGACCATCGCGCTAGTGTGAGGACCTCGCCTAGTGATCTCATTCTGTAAACCATTGTCCACGAAGAGTGCCTTGCTATCCCCTTGCCCAAGTCGTGACATTAGGCGGAATCGCCCAACACAGCAACCCGCTCTAAACAAGCGAATGCCAGTATATCGAACCAAAGCCCCAGTCGCCAATAGTTACGTAACCGCCCCAGGAACCGCTGAAAAAATCAAAGCTTTCAAGGCCCAACAGAAGCTCGACCTTATCAACTTCATCGAAGAAGCCGCAGTCGAATACATCCTCTTCGGTGAAATCAAAGAAACCAGCCCTAGTCCCAGACCACGACAAACCGCTCGACGAAGCCGCACATCATCACCCGCCATCTTAGAACGAATTGAAGAGGCAACCCACGGACGATACTACTACTACCTTGACCTGGTAAACGTCGAAGAAAGGCTTCAGAAACTCGCCCAAATCATCTTCCCTTACGCTACTCTTGATACCACCGACGGGTTGTACATCCCCTACGAACCCACCCCAGTCCAAAGAGTCCAAATCGACGATCTCCTTCAAAACCACGAATACGAGTTGAACAAGAACCACTTCTAAGATGAGTTCCTCGACTCCCGACGTCAGCGCCATGGACGAAGACGCTCTCAAAGTATTCGTCAAAAGCATGTACGACACAATTCAAACACTGAACGACGATTTAAGAAAAGCCGAAGCAGAAGTAATCGCGGCAAACGCGCGACACAACAGTCTCCAAGGACAAGTCTCGAGCGCGGTCATGGCCCCAGTGGTCTCAGTAGCCGCCCCCACGGTCAACGTCCAGGGAGCCAGCGGAACGACTGGAGGAACGGTGAAAGCCCCCAAACCCGAACCATTCAAAGGGGAAAGAGGAGCCGCTGCAAAATCGTTCATTCAAGCCTGCGAACTCTACTTCCTACTCCAGCCAACCCAATTCATCAACCAATCAACCAAAATTCAATTCGCACTCATGTCGATGCAAGATAAAGCCTCCAGATGGGCTCAACCAATCCTCCAAGAAGTCCTAGCAGGAGCGACTACTCCAAGAGTGACGCTCTGGGCTTCCTTCAAAGCAGAATTCGAACAATCGTTCTACGACACGGACGAAAAGCGAACCGCCGCCTTGAAAATGCAAAAATTACATCAGAACGGATCAACGGCAGTTTACGCGAGCGAGTTCAGGGAGTTAGTGGCAATCCTAGGATGGACGGGAGACGCACAGCTCCAGAATACCTTCTACGCAGGACTGAAAGCGCATGTCAAAGACGAACTAGCCAAGGTTGACGAACCCACCTCCCTGGACGACTTGGTGAAAATGGCCACGAAGATCGACAATAGGCACTGGGCAAGGCAACAGGAAAAGAGGGAGGAGACGACTCATCAGCCGACCAAACCTAAAGCACCCCCTCCTAAGGCTTCCCCAGCCCAGTCTAACCCCTCTAATGCGCCCAACGCCTTCTCTCACTCGCAACCGGTCCCCATCCAAATCGACGCATCTAAAAAGGGGCCAATCTCCCCAGCAGAAAGGGAGCGACGAAGGAAACTAGGCCTATGTTTCTATTGTGGAGAAGAGGGACACCAATCGTCAGCTCACCAACTCCCCCGTCGAGCTACGATCGCCGCAACAAATCCCTTCAGAGCGAAGGAGCCACCCAAAAACCCTGCCCCTCTCGCCGATCTCTCGGAGCCAACCCCTACCGTCAATGCCGTCAGCAACAACCCCTTCGCAGCACTTCTTGCCGCCTATGCGGCCACCCAGACCAGCCAGCCGGGTTTTCCCCCCAGCGCGAATTGACCGTACCAAGTCGCGCTGAAGTTCTTCGTCATTTGTTAGGCACCACCCATGTATCTAATGTAAACTATGCCAATCTGATGCCTATGGATCCTACCGCGCATCTCGTTGTGCCCACTCAAATGACGAACGAGCAAGTTACGGCCTCACCCAAAGCAATGATCGATTCAGGTGCCACTTCGAACTTCATCAACCAAACATTTGTCGCCCAGAACCGTATCCCTACCCAGAAAAAGTTATTCCCGCGTTACCCGGTGGCAGTCGATGGACACTCGCTTGGAACAATCGATCGAGAGGTCAAAACCAAACTAAGAATGGGAGACCACGAAGAGACAATCACCATGGATGTTGCCAACATCGGATCGCACTCAGTGATTCTAGG
>WSTY01001001.1:0-12973 GCA_019633465.1 Tulasnella sp. 417
CCCAAGGAGGCAGAAGGTGTGGATGCCAAACCTGAGGAGGCAGAAGCTGCAGACACCAAACCCAAGGAGGCTAAAGAGCCGACGTTATATGACAAGGAAGTCATCGACGGCGTGACTCTAGATGGCCCTTCCGCCCTTCCGACCACCGTCGCACTGAACGTTCCCGGTCCTTCCGAGACTAAGCCTGAGGAAGCCGCCGCCCCAGGTGCCGATGCAGCTTCAGCTCCGCCCGAGGAGCAACCAAAGGCAAAGACCGAAGCTGAACTCCTGAAAGAGCAGGAGCTCGTCCAAGCCAACTCGGTACCTGCTGCAGGACCTCCAACTCCTCTCCCAGAGCAGGAAACTGCCCAGGAAAAGAAGGAAGATGCTCCGAATCCTCCTGCCAGCGAGAGCGCCGAAAAGAAGGAAGAGGAGGTGAAGGACGAGGAGAAGAAAGAAGAATTGACCAAGGCCGAGGAGCAGAAGGAAGAAGTGGCCAAGGCCGAAGAACAGAAGGAAGAGGAGGCCAAGGTGGTAGAGAAGGAACCTGAGGTCAATGTAAAGGCGGAAGAGGTAAAAGCAGAAGAGGCAGAGGAGAAGAAGGCAGAGGAGAAACCGGAAGAGAAGGCCGAGGAGAAGGTCGAGGAGAAAGCTAAGACGGAAGAAGCCAAGGCGGAAGATGTCAAAGTACCGGAGACGAAAGCAGATGAGGCAAACTCGGAAGAGAAGAAAGAAGAGGACAGTGGGGCCGTGGCGTCGGAGCCGGAGAAGGCTGTCGGAACATTACCCGCCGAGCCTCCCGCTTCAGCCAAGCCCGATCAGCCGACTAAAGAATAGGACCAAACCTTAGATATTTCCTCCTGTAACCAATTTGGACTCTAATAGGGTTGAAGTTCCAAAGAATAATTAGAGCGATGTAGTATCCACTCGGGTGATCCGAGTCGTCTCCCCCACATCCTAACGAATACAATGTGACTACCCCAAAAGGTGCAATGCAAAGCAACATTGAAAATCCTATCAAATTTGAAGTAAAGCCGGCCGACTGAGAGAACAACGGTGAAACGACATCACGGATAGTAACGATGGTCCTGAAGAGCAGGCTCAGGAATGGAGAGGAGGAATCTAGAAGTGAGGCGGCGTGCTCGAGGGGCAGTTGCAACCATGCGATTAGCGCGAAGAAGCGCCTTTGTGGGTAGGTGGCTATGGGTGGGTGCTACAGCTTGGATGTCAACGCCGATGAACCGAGCGAGTGAACGACGCTTCGAGTCCAGGCGCGAGGACGCAACGGGATCGACGAAAGCCCTTTGGTTTAAATCTTGACCGTATCCAAAGAGGAGCCCGTCAGCTTGTCGTTCACTGAGGTTCATAAGACCGGCAAGCCGGTTGGGGAAGTGCTTCGGCATTCGACCGTCCGCATACGGCAGAGGCGCGATAGTATCCTTGAGGGACCGGACAGATGCATTAACGAGCCTGAGCTCGCACCATTGCTCTCTAAATAATATAGGACTCGATGTAAGGAACCCGTCAACTGAAGGGGGGGGGGAGCAAATGAAATATGTCACATACTGAGCACGACGCTTGTTCTCGGTGACGTCGACCCAACGGTCTGGCGCAGGGGGGTAGCGCCCATCAAAATACATCGCGTGATCTTCGAGCTGTTGTTGAGCACGATCAAGAATGTTTTCCTGTTCAGCGTCGGCCGACAAAACAACTCAGCCAACGAGCAAAAAGTTGACGCTAACAAGGAGACCGACCATAATTATCCGCTTATCTTCAAGTTTCTTCATTGTAGCATCGATATCAGATAACATGAGGCTGGTGTCGAAGATTTTCTCTTCGACTTCTTCTACGGTGACACGCTGTCGAAAGCATATGCTTCTTCGGCCCGGTCGGGGCAAAACCGGGGTTGGGCATGGTGTCGCCGATTCAAGGTCAGGAGGAAGTGAAATGGCTTGACGACAGACTGGGATAATTGTAGTAGAATCTTCCGAAGCACCGATGGGATATTCGGGAATTGTGGCGTCGACTGCGGTCGAGGTTGAAAGGGGACTAGAGGTCTGGGGAGCTTGAGAATAGGGGAATGCGAAGCAAAGGGGAACCGGGTCGCTGAAAGTGGAAACTAGGGTGGTATTGGAGCTGAATTGATATTCCATCGTTTGGTTTGAAGGAGGCGCTGAGTTGCGGTCAGAGCCTTGCCGGACTTGGAGAGGCGAGACTGGGTTCGAGGTGAATAATGATACCAGAAGGAGCAATCTGCCTCTAAAGCATGACATATATACGAGGTGACTGGACAACAGCGCGGTTGAGCGTTACCATCAAAGTTCAACGACGGGGACAAAAAGCAAGCGAGAAACAATGCTGGATCTGGTTGCGCTTGTTGTCATCACCAGACACCCTTTAAAGCAAAATAGCTCAGAATTAATAACGGCCACATAAATAGTTTTGCATGTGCATCAGGGGAGTCCGGAGACTTGAAAAGAGCTATGACGGGAAGAAAATGGGGGCGCTATGTTGGGGCCAGCCGTGGAAAAGTCGATAATTATTGGTCAGCAACTCCCACCATAAAGGGCAAAGCTCCGTGATTGATTAAACGGCATCACTTTGTCTCTGGGCATCCACGTCTGTTGCTAATAATGGCCCAGCAAGACAATGCCGAGACGTTGATCGACTTCAGCTGCCGCCATTTCAACTGATCCTAGCTGAGAGGCCCTTTCCGAGCTTGAACCGCAGTCACTGCGCCCAATTCACCTTCTTTGGCTACTTCTGGGTATTCTCTCCCATCCGGCACGTATTTAAGGGGGATGAAGGATTCTTTTATGGTGACAGCGGAACAGTTAACTAGTTCATCATAAACGAAAATTTCCCGGTCTACGATCCTACAGGCGACTGTAGACACACTTCGCGCGAGGAATCCCCCGCCACTTCGCCGACGAACTTTTTAATCGAGAGAAGCCACCAAGAGAAGCCAAATCGGCTCGTTCTTGTCTTCTAGATGATCAGAAATGCCTCAAATACCTTGAAAGTACCCACAGTTCTCCTCGTGACCTCCTGTCCGGCCGGGAAATCCCTGCTCTATATTCGTCATAACCCCCATTGGCGAGTCCGGCGTAGCTAGGGGAGTGCCAAAAATATATTTTGGGGATTAATTTTCTCCCGCAGCATGACGATATAAAGCGATATCATTCACGTTGGCAATCTTGCCAGTTGAGCAACGCTATTGTCCTAGAAGCCTCATTCAAAATGTTCAAGCTTTCCGCCGCTGCAGTTACTCTTACCGCCGCCAGTCAAGTTTTGGCCCATGGGGGCGTTCTCTCGTACTCTTGGGGCGGTCAGTGGTACTGGGGCTTCAAACCATACAACACCCCAACCGGCCAGGTGACCATCCAACGTGAATGGGATACATAGTAAGACCATCTATAGATTATCTGTATTATATTTATGCTGAGTCTGACTATCCTTGATAACTTTCAGCGACCCCATCCAAGATGCCACAGCCTCCACTATCGCTTGCAACAGCGTTGGTACTGCACTCCCCTCTGGACAGCAGCTCACTGGTACTGCAGCTGCAGGCACCGCCGTTACTGCATACTGGTGCGTTGAGTCCGAGACTTCTGAAGAAATCGTGCCAACTCTTGAACCTTTATCAGGAACAACCCTTGGCCACATCCATACGGTCCAATGGTTGGCATTTCCTCGGGTTCCGTTCTATTAATCCTCACTCTGATGCCCGGGCTTGCTATTCTAGCTGACTTACATGGCCAACTGCAACGGAAGCTGCGATAGCGCCGTCGCTCAAAACTTGGATTGGTTCAAGATTGATGAGTCCGGCTTGATCAGCGGCACCGTAGCCAGCGGTTACTGGGGAAGTGGCAAGATGATCGACACCAACAACACATGGACCTCGACCATCCCTAGCTGCATTCCTGCTGGCAACTACCTTCTCCGCTTCGAGACCATCGCTCTGCACTCTCAGCCTGCTCAATGGGTACGTCCTAAGCCCCATCAAGCCGCATAGACTTGGGCTGACTGGTTATTACCCCGGAAAGTACCCTGAGTGTGCTCAGATTACCGTCACTGGTGGAGGATCCACCGTGCCCGCAAATACCTGCAAGTTCCCAGGCTGCTACAGCAACAGCGACCCCGGCAGTAAGCTCTTTATCGAAGGTGTACACGACAATGGGGGAATCTGAAGTTTGCATCTGTAGCTGCTATCGACATCTACGGTCAGGCTGCCCAGACCCAGACCACATATGTCATCCCCGGACCTGCCCTCTTCACGTGTGGCGGCAGCAACACCAAGTCAACCACGACCACGACCACGACCAAGACGTCATCCACCTCTTCGACGAGAACCTCCTCCACTACCACCACTTCCACCAAGACCAGCTCGACTACCACTACAACCACAAAGACCAGTTCTACTACGACTGCCAGCGGTGCGACTCAAACCCAATACGGCCAGTGCGGCGGTGATTAGAAACCAGTAGCCTCCCACAACCCCGAATCACTAACGATTCCCACTCCTTAGGTACCGGTTACACTGGCCCTACTGTTTGCGCCTCGCCCTATACCTGCACGTACGCCAACGCCTACTACTCTCAGGTGATTCCATTGTCCCAAAAACCTTTTGAATCCTTGCTAAGTCTTGCCCCTACCCGCAGTGCTTGTAAGTCCGCCCGGAAAACGGTATCATCCGATAGCACGTTGTCTGTACTTAGTGCCTCGTGGCGAATTATCTACCATATTTTCCACTCTCGTATCACTGTTCTGCTCCATATCAACTGGTGCGTATGGGTATCCCATAGATGCTGCTACCAAGGAAGCGAGGGCTGCTACTCGCGCGTTCCTTGACTCAGAGGACGGTAAGAAGGTACGTATATCTCCATCTCGTGATTTTCAATGCGGAGTTCTTCGCGTCTGACCCGATTCTCCTAACCGCAGATCGACCGTGTAATCTTTTGCACCTTCAGTGGTTCCGATACCGAGGTCTACAAACAAATGCCCCCCTCTACTTCCCATCATCCAAAGGACACCCAGCCCAACGCGATACCCTACCAGACAAACCCTTCGGCGTGGAATTTCCCCCACCGCCGACCCCAGCAGAACCAGCAGAAGGCACGGACGAGCCACTCATAGAGGATGAGGTCTTGGTTCCGCGAACTCCGGGCAGGAAGGCTTCGACGCGGTTGAAGAACAGGAGGATGGACGAGTAGGTCGAGTAGGTCGAATCGCAAGCTGCAAGCCCCGCCCCCGAAGCAGATGCTCAACAAGGGGCAGATCCTGTCGCCGTAACCGCTTCTCTGGAGTCGCAGGGACCAGCAGCAGCGGGAGGCTCATCGGCGGAAGCAAAGGTTCCCGAACCAGAAAGTGCAGGAGCTCGTCCAAGCCAACTCGGCATTATCCTTGAGTGAGCGGACAGATGCGTTTAGGAGCCGGATTTCGCGCCATTGCTCTCTAAGAATATAGCACTCGAGGTGAGGAACCCATCAGGAGGAACAAAGGCCTACTGAGCGCGACGCTTGTTCTCCGTGAGGTCGACCCAACGGTCTGGTGCAGGGGGGTAGCGCCCATCAAATACATCGCGTGATCTTCGTTGTTGTTGAGCACGATCAAGAACGTTTTCCTGTTCAGCGTCGGCCGACAAAATAACTCAACCAACGAGCAAAAAAGTTGATCCCCTAGAAAGAGACCGACCATAATCATCTGCTATATTCAAGTTTCTTCATTGGAGCATCGATATCAGATAACATGAATCTAGTGTCGAAGATTTTATCTTCGACTTCTTCTACGGTGACACGCTGTCGAAAGCATATGCTTCTTCGGCCCGGTCGGGCAAAACCGGGGTCGGGAGTGGTGTCGCCGACTCAAGGTCAGGAGGAAGTGAAATGGCTCGACGATAGGCTGGGATAACAGTAGTAGTAGAACCTTCCGAAGCACCGATGGGATATTCGAGAATTGTGGCGTTGATTGCAGTCGATGTTGAAAGGGGGGTAGGGGTCTGGGGAGCTTGAGAATAGGGGGATGCAGGGCGAAGGGGAGCTGAGTTGCTGAAAGTGGAAACTGGGGTAGTATTAGTGCTAAATTGATATTCCATCGTTTGGTTGGAAAGAGGTGCTGAGTTACCGTCAGATGACAGACTTGCCGGACTTGGAGAGGCGACTTCGAGGTGAATGATAATGCCAGAAGGAGGGTTCCGCCTCTAAAGGAGGACATATATACGAGGTAACTGGACAACAGCGCGGTTGAGCGTTGCCATCATCATCAAGCAAAAGCTCAACGACGGGGACAAAACGCGAGGGAGAAACGATGTTGGACTTCGCTGTCATCACCAGACACCCTTTTAAATCAAAATAGCCCAGAAATAATAGCGGTTACGTAAATAGATTTCCTTGTGCATCAGGGGATTCCCGAGGCCTTGAAAAGCGTTATCGCGGGAGGAAATGCAAACGCTCGGGTGGGCCAGCCGTGGGAAAATCGCCAATTATTGGTCAGCAACTCCCACCATTAAGGCCAAAGCTCCGTGATTGATTAAAAGGCAACCTTTGTCTCCGGGCATCCACGTCTGTTGCCAATAATGGCCCAGCAAGACAGTGCCGAGACATGGATCAACTTCAGCTTCCGCCATTTCAACTGATCCTAGCTGAGAAACCCTTCCCGAGCTTGAACCGCACTCGCGGCGCCCAATTCACCTTCTTTGGCTACTTCTGGGTATTCTCTCCCATCCGGCACGTATTTAAGGGGGATGAAGGATTCTTTTATGATGACAGCGGAACATTTAACCAGTTCATCATAAACAAAAATTTCCCGGTCTACGATCCTACAGGCAACGGGAGACACGATTCGCGCGAGAAAACCCCCGCCGCTTCGCCGACAAAGTTTTCAATCGAGAGAAGCCGCCAAGAGAAGTCGGATCGGCTTGTTCTTGTCTTCTACATGATGAGAAATGCCTCAAATACTTTGAAAGTACCCACAGTTCTCCTCGTGACGTCCTGTCCGGCCGGGAAATCCCTGCTCTATATTCGTCATAATCCCCTTTAGCGAGTCCGGCGTAGTTAGGGGAATGTCAAGATATTTTTTTGGAATAATTTTATTCCGCTGGAGCATATAAAGCGATATCCACCTCGTTGGCAAGCTTGCCAGTTGATCAGCCGCTTTTTGTCCTAGAAGCCTTATTCAAAATGTTCAAGCTTTCCGCCGCTGCAGTTACTCTTACCGCCGCCAGTCAAGTTATGGCTCATGGAGGCGTTCTTTCGTACTCTTGGGGCGGTCAGTGGTACTGGGGCTTCAAGCCATACAACTCCCCGGCCGGCCAGAAGACCATCCAACGTGAATGGGATACCTAGTGAGGACCTCGATAGATTATCTATATTATGGTTAGGCTGAGCTCGGCTATCCTTGATAACTTTCAGCGACCCCATCCAAGATGCCACAGCCTCCATTATCGCTTGCAACACCGTTGGCACTGCACTCCCCTCTGGGCAGCAACTTACTGGTACTGCGGCTGCAGGCACCGCCATTACTGCCTACTGGTGCGTTGAATTCGAAACTGCTGAACAAAACATGCCGACTCTTGAACGTTTATCAGGAATGACCCTTGGCCACATCCATACGGCCCAATGGTTAGCATTTCCTCGGGCTCCGTACTAACCATCCAACTCTAACACCCGTGCTTGTTCCTCCAGCTAACTTACATGGCCAACTGCAAGGGAAGCTGCGATAGCGCCATCCCTCAAAACTTGGATTGGTTCAAGATCGATGAGTCTGGCTTGCTCAGCGGTACCGTGGCCAGCGGCTACTGGGCGAGCGGCAAGATGATCGACACCAACAACACATGGACTTCAACCATTCCTAGCTGCATTCCTGCTGGAAACTACCTTCTCCGCTTCGAGACCATCGCTCTGCACTCTCAACCTGCCCAATGGGTACGTCCTAAGCCCTATCAAGCCGCACAGGCTCGGATTAACCGACTATTACCCCGGACAGTACCCTGAGTGTGCTCAGATTACCGTCACTGGTGGAGGATCCACCGTGCCCGCAAATACCTGCAAGTTCCCAGGCTGCTACAGCAACAGCGACCCCGGCAGTAAGCTCTTTATCGAAGGTGTACACGACAATAGGGAAATCTGAAATTCTGCATTCTATAGCTGCTATCGATATCTACGGCCAGGCTGCCAAGACCCAGACTACATATGTCATCCCCGGACCTGCCCTCTTCACATGTGGCGGCAGCAACACCAAGACAACCACGACCACGACCAAGACGTCATCCACCTCTTCGACAAGAACCTCCTCCACTACCACCACTTCCACCAGGACCAGCTCGACTACCACTACAACCACAAAGACCAGCTCTACCACGACTGCCAACGGTGCGACTCAGACCCACTACGGCCAATGCGGCGGTGATTAGAAACCAATAGCCTCCCACAACCCCGAATCACTAACGATCCCCACTCCTTAGGTTCCGGCTACACTGGCCCTACTGTTTGCGCCTCGCCCTATACCTGCACGTACGCCAACACCTTCTACTCTCAGGTGATTCCTTTGCCCCCCAAGCCTCTGGAACCCCTACTGAATCTTGTCTCTACCCGTAGTGCTTGTAAGCCTGCCCGGAAAACGGTATCATCCGATAGCACGTCGTCTTTACTTAGTGCCTCGTGGCGAATCATCTACCATATTTTCCACTCCCGTATCACTGGATCACCTTCTCTACGCGCGAGCCATCTCGGAATTCCCGAGTTCGTAGATCCTGCAACTGTGAGAAGTGAGAGACGCTAGGACTTTTCCGTCATCCTAAAACACAAATAAGGTTACCCCTGTACTGTTTGCAACCCCCTGCAAACATCGAACTGCCTGGGCTGGAACATGTCAGGATCGCGTTGATATGCACATCAGCCCCCCCCCCCAACATGGAGATGCTGGAAGAAGGCTGTTTCGTGGGCACTCTGATGGAAACCATCACAAGGCGTCTCCTTATCGTTCATACGTGGATTTCTCGCCTTACACCATTGCTCGTAATTTAGACACGCCCAACCCACATAACTTCTGGAGTTTCCGGCCTCGTTAGCTCTCGCCGCGTTGGTTGGTATAGACGATACATTTCGCCTGCTACCCGTCGTCCAGCCCCACCCCCCCCCCCGGTAACTCCATCCCCCTATCCCCAATCTAACACCGCTCCACTACTGTATCACATTTAGGGCGGCATCGATAGATCACGCATTCAAAATCGGAGGACAGCGTGTCGACGGTCGCACCCCATGAAATGGCCGACGTCCTGGACACCGCTGATTGGGACTTTCACGAAAACATCCCCATTACATTATTCCATCTGCAAACTGTAAGATATATTACTGGTGAGTAAGGGCTATCTGGTCAATTTCAAACCTTGCTGACTTGAGCCTTGGAAACCAGTCGCTGCACTCGTCAGTCTGCCAGGTGTTCAAGGGCATATAGAATACAGCGTTATTAATACTACCTCTCATATACCACCCTCACTGCATTAAGGCATTTAATATTTGGGACTTTTTAATCAGCTTTTTCGACGAGATCGACCTCGTATGGGTGTACGTATGCTCTGTTATGCCTAAGCTTGGGGTGTGCGTGTTGACGATCCTCTTCCCGTACTTCAGGGCACCTTTCTCATGGGTCAAATGTTTATTCTTATTGAATCGCTACTTGGGCCCCTCTATTCTAACGGTAAATGTCAGGTTAGTCCAGTATAATCGCGTTCACCAGGGTCATGGCTGCATCGGTAACGTCACAAACATTTCTGTAGCGTGTTATCTACCAAAGGCGTAACCGACTCTTTGTGCCGTAACTGGTTCAGACTCGAGGGTTGGGGTGGGTTGGTAGTTGTCGTCGTCGTCCAAGGTATGGTCATGTCTATATCGGTGGCGGCAATGGTTGTAATTGATATGGGTATCTTCAGTCATTCTCGTTCTAAGAGTAACTGCACTATGTGAGTTAGATGCCTTAATTTACTCTTCGCAGCTCGCTCATAGGCAAACAAATCGCAGATGAACGAAATGCCGTAAGTCGTTAATCCCCAGCTGACTAGCGTATTGTGTTCCTCACACCTTCTCAGATTGTGAACCGAGCCTTGGCGTTAGGTCTCATCGGACACGTGTCCGCATGTGTGACAATCTTAGGTCTCGGTTTAGAGCAAATACAGCGTGAGTTACTGCCGCTCTTTCGTTGTGCCACCATACATAGTTCTCATACCACCTGCACAGCGGTCCGCCACCTAGGCTCTATACCGATTGGATGTGTTACCGACAGACTTCCTCGCTTCCTTTTTGGCCTTTTCATTCCTCACCTGGTTATCGAGTCGACCTTGTTCGCGCTAACCGTTGTTCAAAGCTTGAAGAATCTACCCAAGGGTAGATGGTATTCTACGCCTTTGTGAGCCAGAACCGCGCTGAGAGGTCGGTTTTAGCTCGCTGATATCTGATCCAAAAAGGTTGGTGCTGCTCCTGAGGGATGGGACGACGTATTTCTTCGCCATGTTCGTGATCACATGCACAACGACATTCACTTGGCTCTTTGCTCCGCCTTCCTTGATGAAGATATCCGTCGCGCCTCTGATTTCGATTTCGAGCGTCTCAGTAAGTCTACCAAGGAAGCCAACACTTAGGTCATTACGGGTACTAATTTAACTCGACATGTAGGGTTGTCGCATCATTCTCAACCTCCGCGCGCTACGCAGGACAAATGACAAAATATCCGTACCCGAAATTAGCCCGGGTACATTCGATCTTGGTGACCTTGAAATGCGGACTCTTCCCAGGACGACTAAAACCGGGAACTCCACTGAGGTTCTACCCAGAACACCCCATCCTCCACCCCCTTTGCCAGAAATGTCGGAGGCACCATCCAAACTCCATCGTCTTGGTGACGTTGTAGACGTAGGGCTGGACTTGGAAGACTTCAAATCGAGAACGACGGCGAGCACGATTGATGACGAGGACGATTGGGGCTACGACGAGGGTTTTCCAACAAACTTCAATTATGGCGCTGGTAGCAAATTAGCAAAAGGGTCGAATTTAGTGGCGTTTTAACTCCTAGCAAGCCGAGGTCACGCGTAACCCCTCGCACGACAGGGGAAAGAAGGAAGAACGTCCCGGACTCCGAATGAGATTGATGCTCAACGCCCTGGTCAACCTTTAACCTGCTTGCCGTGCAACCGGTGGAGGCTTCCGTCCGTTCTTCGGCGAGATCCGAGATCTTGCCCTTTGCAAGTTTGACCGAGGGGATTGAGGAGGAATCCCTCCGGGGCTAGCCTGCCGATGTATCAATGCCGGATCACCGCGGTTTACTGCGGAATCATCGCGCCATTCGCCAAGGTGTATGTGACATATGTGTTGAGGCAATATATATATGCGCGTGATTTTCATCGAACGTAGTCAAGTCCATCCACGGTACTTGATCTTCGCCCCCGCACCTTGATACGTAGGCCCCCTGTTACATTGATTCACGCGAGGATGCCCACTTTTAGTGAAGAGGGTCCAGAAACGTTTCAAAGCTTCTCTGGGACTGGGAAAGACGCGAGGGACGAGGATACATGAACGATTGCGAAACCACAAAGGTGTGAGAGAAAGACGGGTGTAAATATAAAAATAAAGGTATTAATGCCCTTGATAACTATACGGAACTTTCAGTTTGCGACCGATATAACGCCACGCGCGACAGAACGAAGATCATCAAATACGCAACACCCATGGGGACAACAAAATCAACATGCGAGAGAGTAGGGAACTTAGAGGTTGAGCTTCTTGCCGAAGAGAGCGACAGAGTTGTTGCGAAGAATGTTGCTGATGTCAGTCTGGGTGAAGTCGGTGAGATCGTTGATAAGGCCTGCGAAAGCTCCTGCATAGGAGCCAGCTGGTGCGTATGGGAAGTCCGTGCCGAGCAGGAGCTGCGACTTAGGGATGCTGTAACCGAGCAGGCCCTTGACCTGGCTGGGGTAAACAGGTCCAGCAGAGTCCCAGAAGATGCTAAAAGCGAGGCAAGCAAAATCAAAATCAAAACCGACGCACGTCTTCTGGAGAGGAATGTGGCTCACCGGGTGCTGTAGATCGACTTAAGGGTAGTTTCCATAGATGTGCCCAAGCTCTTGATCATACGATCGAGGATACCGGGGAAAGCACCACCGACATGAGCAGCGATCCAACGGATGTTGGTGTACTTGGTCAAGACTCCCGAATAGCTCAAGTCCATGTAGCAACGAGCAGTCTCGAAGTAGAATTCGACGAGCCCGCTCGAGTATAAAGTAGGATTGGCTTCGACGTACTTGCCGTTGACCTTCAAGTAAGGAGTGGTTGGGTGGACATAGACGATGGGCTTGTCGGTGCGACTGTTCACGTAACTCCAGAATCCGTCGAGGGCGGAGTTGCCGAGGTAAAGACCTTCGTGGTTGGTCATGGTGGTGATGCCAACTCCACCGAGGGTATCGAGGCAGTACTTGGCCTCGCTGATGGCAGCGCTCACATAAGGAAGGGGAACTACACAGAAGAAGTCGAACTTCTTGGGGTATATAGAGCGAATCTACGGATGCAAGAGGCGGTTATGGACGAGCAGTGCAGGGAACGAGAAACGGCACTTACGGCAGCAGCGCTGATGTTTAACAAACGAGCCATGGCCGCAGTCAAAACCTGGTTGCCGAAGTAGACATTGGCTTGGGGTGTGCTGCTGCCCAAGATGGTCTTGGTGATGGCTAAAGGGATTTCCCGGCCGTTAGTGCCGCGGTCGGTCGAGAACGGCAATTACTTACCAAGACTCGAGGCCAAGCTCAGATGGTCGTCGAGAGTCCAATCTGGGGTATCCACTCCGCCGGTCTTCGGCACGAGGTCCTTGTACCAGGGGAAGACGAAGTGTGCTAAAGAAGCCAAATACCCCAGTCGGGGAATGGGAAGGTGGCCGTCAGGAAACGATGACAACGGAAAGCAAATATCTCGGAAAAACGTTTCGATGGGGCAGACTTACAGTGAACGTCGAT
>WSTY01001002.1:0-12969 GCA_019633465.1 Tulasnella sp. 417
CGGCACACTGTTTTCCTCGTCCCCTACCCTCGGCGGAGGCGTTGCCTTCCTTCACGTCGCCGGTCGATTGAAGTCGTTCAGACAAGAGTTAGGAAGTGCCTAGGATTCTTGCCCGGAGCGTACTTCGGAGGTCCTCTTCGGCGGCTGGTGGGCGAGATGCCATCCTAGACGTCCCCTTTGCGTCAAACCTCGTTGGAGGATGTGAAGGTTGACTTTGCCTCGGGCGTTCTCGTGCCTCCACCTCTTACTCCCCGCCAAGCAAGGCGAAGAGAGGTTTCGTCGGTTGATTCTGCGCTCGTTGCCCCTTCCGCAGTCTCTACCTCTGGTAATCAATGGGAGGGAAAGGAAGGTGAACCAGTGGAAAGCAGCGCCGGAGCCTAGGTTGTTGCAAAGCGGAGGTTGTGGTACGGGGAGAGAAAATGAAGATGCAGAAACAAGCGGATGATGCGACTCGTCTTGACGCGAGGGCTCTCCAAAAGGCGACGGCGGCAATTCTTCTCCCGTTCCACTTCGGCGGCGACTCGACAACTCGGTACACGCGAATCAACCTATTCCACCTCCTATTATGCCGTTCCACCTCCTCAAGCGGATAACGGTACTCAACGCGGAGCCTCTCTATCTCGAATCCTCGGTTCGCCTACCGTGTCCCAACGACAATGATCGTCGATGTTGTACGTTGTCGTCGCGCCTCAACAGCATACTATCGGTTTCCTCAATTCGGCACGGGTTGGATCCAAAACTCCAATGATGACGACAGTCATGCAGACTATTTCAGTGGGCTACGTCCCCCGTTTGCCCCCCCCCCGCCGGAAGGCTTCGGTCTCGGCCAAATGAAACCCCGCAAAAAAAAAAAAACAGAAATGTTCATAAGACGAGTTGGGATCGAATTCCGCGAGCGCTGTCACACGAGAGGCGCGGAGGCTCAACTGGAACCCCAAGCGGAACACGAAAAGACGTCTTCGATCGGCTAAGTTTCGAATGCCGCGTAGAGCTCCGTCTCCCCCAGGGGGGGAATAAAACCCGGGATTCCTAGGGCTTTGGCCCTAAGACTCGATACAAGCGAAATTCCAATTTCCACCTCCTCTCAACACACTGCTCTCGATGAGTCAATCAGGGAGCTCGGAGCCTCTGCCACTAGACTACACCCAACGCAAAAAAATTGGAACTCTGCTTGACGGCTCAGCTTTTGCAGAGCAACATCGTGGAGTTGCCAATTTGGCTCGCGGTGAGAAAAGGATAAAGAAACCATCCCATTGTGTCGTTTGTCAGATTCCTGTCCAGAGGACTACAAAGCTATCTTCTTTTTTCGCTATGAGTAGTTGTTGCCCGTCGCTATTCCTTGTATACACGAATGTTTAGGATTACTTTAACCGTCAACTCTACCCGCCGGCCTCATGAATAACGGTAGAGTGTGCCACCGCCTGTCCTCGACCGAACGACACCCCAACCAGTATGACAAATGGGGCACCACACTCTTTTCGGGGTCCGATGCTGGTTGTCAAGACCCATTGTCGCTCAGTCCTTCAGCGATCCCCCTCGATCCACTGGTCGGGGGAGAGGAACAGACGCTTGGCGGACGCAGGAAGCTCATACCCAAGAGGATAGCATGTTCACGGTCCGACCCGTCCACGGATCCCGTTCAAGACCCATTCCCCTTATCAGCCCAGCCAAAGTATTTGTTGGTTCTTTATATCGTGTGTGGGATTCTTCAAATTCACTAGACTTGTCAGGTGATCTGCAGACCCTGGAGATGTCGGCCTGATCGGGCCGAAAGTATTACCCGGTTTGGTTTTCGTTGTTGTCCCCCTCGGAGGTCCCATTGAAAACGAAGCCACAAAGCAAACGCCGGGGAGCTTCGACAATCATGACGTCATCTGATTTACTTATATGTATTTGCTTGCTGCCGAAGTGCTTTGAAGTGAGTCAGACTTTTCTTCCCCTACCAACGACTGGGTCCCTTGGCGCAGAAGAGGCGGACAGGTGCGCTTGGTACCAAACTTGGGAAGCTCGGCTATTCTACACGGTTTCCTCGTTGGAGTACGGGAGCTGCAGGAAGGTGAAGGGTACAATTAGAACGCACCGAGCGTTGGGGAATCAGGCTAGCCTCGAGTGTCGAAGTGACGCCGAACCGTGGGATACCAGAAACCGAGCGATTCAGGTTAAGGAAGTCAACCACCTCCTGTGGGAGAAAAACGCTCTTTCCACCGCGCGAACTCCTCCGTGGAGATCAACACCCACGTCAGATGGCCAACGTCTTTCTGCCACACCAATCCCAGCCGCAATCCAACCGAGAGTACATCTTCGATGACCCGTTAGCGCCCCTCCGCCTGGCCCCTTTGGCGCAGATCAGCGAGTTCTGGCGACGATACGACCGCTTGGCTGATATTCACGATAAAAAGTTAACCGCAAACCTCAACGGAAATTTGGACGTCCTTCTCATCTTTGTGAGTTCATCTCATCCCTCCCGCTTGGCTCAGCGCTAAATCGAAAACGTGTTCCAGGCTGCCCTATTCTCCGCAATTAATACCACATTTATATCAATCACCATGCCAGATCTCTCTCCTAATCCGTCCGACGAGACGAATGCCCTTCTTCGCCTGTTGGTAATGCGAGCGGATAATAACACTCTGACCCCGTCCGATCTCGCACCTCCATTTTCGGCTAACCCCAATTCTATCACTGTCAATTGTTTACTTTATGCAAGCCTCAGCTGCAGCCTTCTCGCGGCAGTTGGTGCAATGATGGCCAAAGAATGGTTGCAGAGCTTTGACCGAACGGGGCAAACTGGCCCATTAGAAGAACAAGCTCGATTCCGGCAGCGCAAGTTTAATGGGGTCCAGGAATGGCATTTGGAGGCGGTGATTAAATTTCTCCCGAATCTCCTCCTTCTATCGGTCATTTTGTTCTTTGCAGGCATCTGCCTCTTCCTCTTCCCCATCAATACGATTGTGGCAGGCATTGTGATCGCATTTTCGGGCATCGGAGCAATTTTTTCGGGCATTGTCATTGTCGCCGGTGCCGCCTCTCTCGCATGCCCGTACCAATCTGCCGCATCCAATGCACTTCGGCGCGGATCCCGAGGCCTTGCCCAGCCAGGTCGGGTAGTCTGGCGAGTTGTCATCCGCCCTGCATTCAGGAGGACGTCGGAGGAGCTGCGGAAAGTCCGAACAAACATGCGCCCGTGGACAGATTTTCTGCGAGCCAAGGCTAGTTCAGTAGTCGTGACAGTGCGATCGTGGTATCGCCGTTCCTTGGGGTCGGACCAATCTGCGGGCCAAGATATTATGGAGCAAGCGCCGGCACGGTTAATTCACGTTGTATCGTATGTGTATAGTGCTATCCGCGGGTACTTCTCAACATGGCTCCCAGTGAATCCTGAAAGCGAACAAGCCGAGAACCAGGATTCATCGAATGAACCGGAGAGCCGCCTCAGCGTCGGAGGAGTCTCCGAGGCAATTGCACGAGAGGGAAATAGTGACGAAGTCCTCACGATCCAGGCAGCCCGCTGGCTCCTTGAAACAACGTCCAACCGTGGAGACCAGATATCCACCGCCCAGTTTGTATGCTCAATCGATAGAACGACCTGCGTTTTGGTCTTTGAAGACTACGATTCCTGGAAACGTTTGTTGAAGTTGACACTCGATGCATTTGCAATCTGGTATTCTCAACCCAACAAGGATAACCAGGAGGTAGCAGAGCTATTTGGGCTGATGCTTTGTTGGGTACTTCTTCGGCGCCCCAAAGAAGATGATAGATGGAAGGATATAACAGAGCAAGCTTTGCATGAAGGGTCGAACAAGTTTGAAAACGCGTTCTTGCGGAACCTTAGACTTGTCTCTGACAAATACTCATCAGATACCCCTGAAGACGATCATTGCATTCTTCACATTTCTGTTATCTATACTGCTCTCCAACACGACATTGATGTTAAACAATATCAATGGGTCAAGCCCTGTTGCTTCCTCGATGATCCTGGTCCCATTGCTGCTGCTCTTCTTCGTCTTTGGGTCTCTTTACTCGTCAAGATAGGGACTCTTGTTGATGATACAGAGTACATGTTCCTTCGTCTTAGTCTTGTAGAGCTATTAGATGGCAAGTAAGTGCAGGTCCGCTTTAATATCCCGTTATTTGCGCTAAACATCGTTGTATGGAAGGCGGCTTGCTCCCAGGATGAGCTTGGCTCTAGGACGTATCTCTGAGCGCATTATTTCGATTCAAGGAGATATCAATTCAGAACGTAATGCGGTTGGGGGGTATATCGTATGTTTACAAAGGGCTAGAGAGCTCTGCCAAAACGACGATGAACAGGATCCGAAGATTTTATCCGGGTTAGGAGAGTTGATATGGTCATACATTGACAGCCTGACTACCTCAGGCTCTACGGACATTTTGTTAGTTAGGTTTTTGGTTGAGGTGCTACTCACGTTCAAGGCTTTCCTCCCTTCTCAACCAAGCAGCTCCGCTACTCCCAGTCCACCAAGCTATGGACTAATTCCATTCCCAGAGTTGATTGAGACTGTGGTAGATGTACTCCTTGATGATCTCACTTCTCTTACGAGTCAAGATGAGAAGTGGAAATCAAGGGGAAGAACTTTCAAGGCCTGTGTCATTAGAATCCTCCTGTGCATATGGCGGAATCATCCATACCGAGACTTTGGTTACTGGGACCGCAGCCAGATCTTCGTGTCCTGGTGTCAACTCTGGGCCCCCCTCGAGGACCAAGTCAACTTCGCCAAAAACGGGAGCTTCAATAGCGAGGAGAAACCTCTCACGCCCGACGATCTCAAAGGGGTCCTCGAGCTTGCCGAATGGGCCCTAAGCAAAATTCTATGGGAGATTAGGGATTTCGATGAAAACTCTGCACCCATACATATTGAGACGTCCGCTTTCATTGTCCGTTGCGCCGACATGGGGATCAATCGACTCTACGCCCACTTCGACCGCTATGCCGAGTGGAAGTATCATTTGTACGACCCTCACCAAGCCCATATGCCCTGCTCTCGATCTGTCTACAGGGATGATACGATGTTGTAGGGTTTAGTGTGGCACGGGCATGTATATAGGCAAGTGCTTTCTGAGAAGCATGGGTCGATATCGGAAAGATTCACGAGTGTACGTTTTAGGGCTCGCAGGGTGTTGGTATTTAGGGGCAACTCGACGCTCAGATCTATTGCAAACGTTGTACATACATGTTCTCAATTGCTAAGCAATGTCCTCGCCATAGTTCTTGAATGTTCACAGGGGGCAGTTGCCGTCGAGAGTACTTGCGGCCATGGGTGTGTAAACTCCGAAATTGGACACGCCACTCACGCGGTGCATGCACCGATGGTGACCGAGGACCTGTGCTTCGCCCTGGGTTTGAAAATACGACCTTCGTCCCCACCAATTCTCTTGTGCCCAAAGTCTTACGCTTGAGACCGTGATCAATGCTGAGTGGTTCAGCCCGTGCTCGGTTAGACGCGGTCTGTCAACGGCGAACACAGTGCTGTCTCATAGGTTGGGCTCTACGACAAGCTCGAATGCGTGCAATACCGAGGAGGATAATTGTTCACCGCCACTAAAGGTGCCTAAAGTGTATCCTAGAAAGGCCGAGCAAACGCACCTGTTGTTTACGAGTACCTCGAACCCTTAAGAGCCTAAACTGCATTCACCGACGTTCTATGACGGTAACAGCTCGACGCAGAACGAGGCTCTAGCCCCCAACGGCAAGGTTCCTGGGGGTTGGTTTTTCCCCCTTCTTTCTCGTCGCGTTCCTTGGTATGGTTCGTCGTGCTCACTCACAACTATGACTTATACAACATAGACCAACCTGAATTACTCTCAAAGGCGTACATCACAAAGAAGGCTCACCGCCACAAATGCCGCCCCAGATCTCCCTCGACAAGACACATCGAGTGGTCACGGCACCTCGGAACTTTTACAAACCAGTGAGCGACGTACTGTGATTGCGGGCCAGACCAGTAAAATAAAGGGACGTCTAATTGGGCGGAGGCCTGGTGTCGCTTAAAATTTGAAGATCAATGACAGATACCAGGCCTCTCCCTTGAGAAGCCTGTCACATGTGAGGCTGTGCAATTCAACACGAGACCTTTTCAAAACTTGGGCGACAACCACAGTAATGCGGGATATGCTGACGGTTCTAGAACTCCGACGACGATGACGACGACGACAGCGATGGAAAAGATGTCAAGGGACTACGCCCTCCGTTTGGTGTCCCCAAAAGCTTTTGTCTCGTTCGAATGGCACTACTCAGAGGTGCAGAATCTCCGTAAGGCGGGTAAGGTTGAATTCCCCGAGCGCTGTAACACGAGAGGCGCTGGACCTCAGCTGGGAACCCCTGAGAATGCGATGAAGAAACTCATCCCATTGTGTCGTATTCCTCGTCCAGGTGACTATAAAGCTATCCTCCTTTTCCGCTATTAAAAGCTGTCACCTGTCGTTATTTCTTTTGTACGAGAATGCATAGAATTGGCTTTGCGGGTAAATCTACCCAGCGGCCTCATGAAGAACTGTACAATGTCAATGTGCCACCGACTGTCTTTGAGCGAACGACGCCCCAACCAGAATGCCAAATGAAGCGCCAGACTAACTTCTGGCTCCGATGCTTGTTGCCGACCCAGTGTCGCTCAGCCATTTAGTGGTCCCCCCGGGCGCACCAGTCGAGACAGAGGAACAGACGCTTGGCGGACCATCACACGAAGCAAACGCCGGGAACCTTCGACAATCCTGAGGTCATCAGATATTGCTTGCTGCCGATGGACTTTGGAGTGAGTCAGAACTTTTGGTCGCCTACTCAACGACCGGGTCCCTTCAGACAGAAGAGGCGGACAGCTGCACTTGGTAGGAAACTTGCCAATGTCGGCGATTTTACACCGTTTCCCGGCTGAAGTACCGGAATAGGGAGGTGAAAGGTATAATTGGGTTGCTCAACTCCCCCACGGTTGGTGTGACTTTATCGAAGAGCCAATCACGTTCACGCTAGCAGTATCCGCCACATATCTGATGCAGATATTACACTGTTACTATGTATTATTATAATCTCTGTCACTCTATATGCCCAGTGCGGCCTTGGCTAACTCCATGCCTCTGAATTTAACAAAGGAGCCGATCATATACGTTAGGTGCAAACCCGATCCAGGACCGAGCGGTCCCGACTCACTAATTCAATATTCTCTTCGTTTCTGAGTTTAGCTCACTATTCTAGAGATTGGATATATTTTGATGTCATAGGACTTGAAATTTCCTCCCTCGCGAAGGACGAGCATCTCGGCGGCGAGAGCCGCCGAATGCGAGGCCTTCGCCTACTCACTACCATCCAGGACAGCATCCAAGGTAGTAATAATAAATGACTTTAGAGAGCCACACAGAGCAACCCTCTGTCTTCGGAACGACGACGCTGCAAGTTAGAACGCACCGAGCGTTGGGTAATCAGGCTAGCCTCGAAGGTCGAAGTGACGTTGAACCGTGGGACTCCAGAAACCGAGCGATCAGGTCAGGGAAGTCAACCACCTCCTGTGGGAGAAAAACACCCTTTCCACCACCCGAACTCCTCCGTGGAGATCAACGCCCAGGTCAGATGGCCAACATCTTTCTACCACACCAATCCCAACCACAACCCAACCGAGAGTACGTCTTTGATGACCCGCTGGCGCCCCTCCGGTTGGCACCTTTGGCGCAGATCAGCGAGTTCTGGAGGAGATACGACCGCCTGGCAGATATCCACGACAAGAAGTTGACTACGAATCTCAACGGAAATTTGGATGTTCTTCTCATCTTTGTGAGTTCACCATATGGCTCCCACTTGACTGAGCGCTAAATCGAAAGCGTATTCCAGGCAGCCCTATTCTCCGCAATTAACACCACTTTTATATCCATCACCATGCCGGATCTCTCTCCGAATCCGTCCGACGAAACGAATACCCTCCTTCGCCTGTTGGTAATGAGAGCCGATAACAACACGCTGACCCCGTCCGATCTCGCGCCGCCCTTTGCTGTCAAGTCCAGTTCTATCACTGTTAATTGTTTGCTTTATGCAAGCCTGAGCTGCAGCCTTCTCGCGGCAGTTGGTGCAATGATGGCCAAAGAATGGTTGCAAAGCTTTGACCGAACGGGGCAAACCGGCCCATTAGAAGAACAAGCTCGATTCCGGCAGCGCAAGTTTGATGGGGTCCAGCAATGGCATTTGGAGGCGGTGATTAAATTTCTCCCGAATCTCCTCCTTCTATCGGTCATTTTCTTCTTTGTAGGGATCTGCCTCTTCCTCTTTCCTATCAATACAATCGTGGCAGGCATTGTGATCGCATTTTCGGGCATCGGAGCAATCTTTTCGGGCATCGTCATTGTCGCCGGTGCCGCCTCTCTTACGTGCCCGTACCAATCTGCGGCATCCAATGCACTTCGACGCGGATACCGGGTCCTTGCCCAGTCATGCAGTTTGGTCTGGCGAGCTCTCATCCGCCCTTCAGTCAGTCGGGCAACGGAGGAGCTGCGGAAAGTCCGAACAAACATACGTCCGCCGTTTCATTTTCTGCGAGCCAAGGCTACTTCAGCAGTCCTGAGAGTGCGATCGTGGTATCGCCGTTCCTTGGGTTCGGACCAATCTGCGGGCCAAGAAGTTATAGATCACGCGCCAGCACCGTTACCTCACTTTGTATCGTATGTGTATGGTACTATCCGCGGGTACTTCTCAACATGGCTCCCAGTTAATTCCGAAAACGATCAAGCCGAGAATCAGGGTTCATCGAATGAAGCGGAGCGGCGCCCTGGCCTCGGGGAAGTCTCTGAGGCAATTGCGCGAGTCAAGCGTCTCTGGGCAAGATTACCAAAGATGGGCAGCCTACATACTCTCCATCAGGATCCGGCGGTTGCCCCAATGAAGCCAACTGGTGACCAAATCCTGACCATCCAGGCAGCCCGCTGGCTTCTTGAAACAACGTCCAACCGTGGAGACCAGATATCCACCGCTCAGTTCATCTGTTCCCTGGATAAAGCGATTTGCGCCAACATTTTTGAAGAGCATGACTCCTGGCAACGACTACTCGACTTGACGCTCAGCGCTCTCGAAATCTGGTATTCCCAACCCAACAAAGAAAACCAAGAGGTAGCGGAGCAATTTGGATTAGTGCTTTGTCGGGTGCTTCTTAAGTGTCCCAAAGACGATATCAAGTGGAAGAATATAACAGAAGACTCCCTGCAAGGATCGAACGATTTTGGGAAGACATTCTTGCGGACCCTCGCACTTGCCTCCAGCAAACACTCTCAAGCTGAGCCGGAGGACGACCAGCGCATCCTCCACACTTCCCTTATCTTTACCGCCCTCGACAAACGTCTGAACCTGAAGGAATTCCAATGGGCAAACACTTCTCGTTTACTTGATAATCACGCCCCGGCCGCCGCTGCCCTACTAAGCGTTTGGGCACTTTTAGTCTGGGGTGTAGGCGTTGCCCAGAGTGGCAGGACTGTTGGGATGTACTTCGATTTCACGGGTTTCTTGGAGGATGAGTAAGCATTCCTCTTCCGACCCCACATTCGCGCATGGTTAACCTCATTTTTTGAAGGAGGGAGCTGGCTGACAACTTAGGCGGGGCTCTGAGCCAGAGCCCAGAATGCTTCCAATTGGTCCAAGGAGATCTGGGTTCCGAGCCGAATGCCGCTCAAGGGTATACTGTATGCTTACAAAGAGCTAGAGAGCTCGGTGTGAGGCTTTTTTCCATGGGGCCGGCGGGATTAGATGGGATAGGACAATTGATATGGTCATACATTGACCATCTGACTACTTCGGGCTCTACGGACCTTCGTGCAGTGAGGCTTTCTGTAGAGACACTACTCACACTCAGCGCCTTCCTCTCTACTCGACCGGCCGGCTCGGCCGCGCCCAGCACATCAAGCGATAAACTCATTTCATCGGGAGACCTGATTGATGCCGTCGTGGATGTACTCCTCGATGATCTTACATCACTTACAAGTCGAAATGAGAAATGGAAATCAAGGGGGAGAACTTTCAAGGCCTGTGTAATCAGAATACTCCTATGGATATGGCGTAATCATCCGGACCGAGACCCCGATTCTTTGAGACGTCGCAGCTTCTTCACGTCAAGCTGTCAACTCTGGGCTCCACTGGAGAAAGAAGTCGTTCTCTCAAAAACTGGGAGCTTCCGTGATGAGGATAAACCCCTCACGCCTGACGATCTCAAGGGTGTCGCGGAGTTCGCGCAATGGGTCCAAACCCAGACTCTGTCTATATATTATTACACAGAGGATGGGGAACTCAAATACATAGAAACGTCTGCATTCATTGTTTCTGGCGCCGACGTGGGGATCAATCGACTGTATGCCGATTTCGACCGCCGTGGCGAATGGGACTATCATTTATACGAGTTTCATGAAGAGGTTGAGTCGTGTTCTCGGTCGGCCTACATGGAAGATAGGATGTTGTAGGGTTCAGAGCGATATCGAGTATGTATCTAGCCACGCGCGTCCTGTAAGGCATGGGTCGACGACACAAGGGCCCGGAAGCTAAACGTCTTTCGTTATCGCTACGTCCTTGCCTGAGTTCTCATATTCGGTACATAATGCTCGCAGATGGCAGTCCCTGTACATGTCTAGGAATGCGATGAAATGTGTATAAACTCTGAATAATCGACCAAGCCACTCAATGTGCGGTACAGCGGTGGTTGGATATCATGGACTCCGGTGCTTCGGCCAGGGTTGCCCAACCAAAATAAATTACGGCCTTCGTCCCGGCCAAGGTCCTTGTGCTATAAGTCTTATGCTTGAAAATGTGATCAACTCTGAGTGATTCAAGCCGTAAGTGTTCGGTTGGATCCGGTCGGTTGTTTACAAATTTACTCGAACCTTCAGAGCATAAACTAAACTCTATTGAACGATGTCGTTGTCAGCACCCCATTCAATGGAACGGCCAATCAATCACGACAGACGAGCGTCATCTGCCGGGCGGTCCAATGGCATATCGTGTGGCTTGAAAGGGACGGCGAGCTTGCAGGGACTTGTTTGTGGCGTTCGAGGGAAGCGCTTTGCATTTCAACCTCGACTGGCACACTCATCCCTCCGCTGCGTCATCTTCAGCTTGAGCCCCACCATGGGTTTCAGCAAACCTAATCCTCAAAGAGCATGCAGTGAATCCTTCATGGCGATCTCCAAGTTGCCTAAGACCGAAGCGGCGCCAGGTAACTCGACAAACATCACGCTGGTCCAGTGGTAGCGGGAAAGGAAAGCTAGTAGAAAGAGAGGTGCAGCAAGTTTGCTAAGGTCTTAGCGTTGGGCAAATCGATGGTACAATCAAGGAGGTTCGAGGTGGAAGAGACGAGCGCGATACCTCAGTGGCGAAGCTGAAGCAGGATGTTCGTCGGAGAGTGCCCCGACCCCTCAAGTCAGTCGTCTTTATTTCCTCCTTGATCTTGTTCTATAAGACTGATCTCGAGGTCATATCCTTCTTTTCTAGTATCTTTAGTCGCGCGGTCAGGACTAGCATCTGGTCTAACATACGAGAGTACTCTCCTTCAGCTTCCTCTCGCTTCCGACATCGACCTGAACATGCTCTCTGAGCCCTAGCGCGGCGAAGGCCGTTGACGCCTTTTTCGCCTCGCTACGGATACCCATACTCCATCGGAGCAAGACACCCGCCAGCCAACTATCGACATCAACGTTCCTACCAACACAGGGGCGCTTCGTTCAGCGGAAATCGTTGCTTCCGCCTCAATCCGCGACACACCGTCCTCGTGCTCTACCTCCACATCGGCGTTCAATCTCTTCGTCTCATAGGTTCAGTGCAATATCCATACCAAAGTTAGGACGTGTCAAGGATGCTTGTCCGGAGAATCCATAGAGCTCCTGCTTCGGCAGCTGGTAGTCGACCTGCCGTCCCAGAGGTCCCTATTGCATCAACTCGCCATTGGAGGGGGCAGACGTTTCCTTTGCGTCGGGCCTCCCTTTCTACCACCGCCCCTTTCATCAAGGTGGAAGCAGGCCGCAACTTGAACCCGCACCAAGAGGATTACATTCGTGGTTCCATTCGTACAAGCGGGGCCAAAGACCATGCAAAACGCATCTTACCGGAATTGCTCACACCCACAAGGTCCCCAACCGCTCGGTCTTTAGATCGGCTCGGACTCGATGTCAAGCATGGCCTGGGGAGAGGCGTTTCGTCGGTTGGTTCGACGTCGGTTGCCCCTTGGACCGCTTCTTCCTCTGGCAAGAATTGGGAGGTGAAGAAAGGGGATCATTGGGGAGCGGTATTGGATTCCGTGAGTTTACGTAGTGAAGGTCTTGTTTGCAGAGGGATGATGAAGATGCCGAGGAGAGCGGATAGAAGTCTGAATTCTGCTTGACGACAAGACTTTTGTCGAACAAGATCGTGGAGTTGCCAAGATGGCTTGCAGGGAGAATAGGACGAACAAAAAAATCCCATGGTGTCGTTTGCCGAAACCCTCGTCCAGAGGACTACAGACTATCCTCTCTTTTGTTTTTTAGCTATGAACAGTTGTCGCCGTCGCTATTCCTTTCGTACGTGAATGTTTAAGATTGGCTTTGCCGTCAAATCTACCCACTGGCTTCTTGAAGAACTGTACAATGTGCAATCCCCTGTTCTTGAACGAACGACTGTCGTCGGCACCCCAACAGGTAGGCCAAATGAGGCACACGCGGGGCCCGATGCTTGCTGTCGGGACCCAGTGTCGCTCAGCCCCTGAGGTGGTACCTCTCGACGCACCGATCGAGGCAGAGGAATTCGAAAACGCTTGGCGGGTGCAGGAAGCACTCAGCTATTTACGTCCCAAGAGGATAGTATGTTCACCGTCCGATCGTGCAGCCCGTTCACGGATCCTGGCCGCAACCCGTTCCCCTTATCAGCCCAGCCAAAATATTTGTTGGCTCTTAAGTCTACATCTTATGTAGCATCCTTTACGAGACGTGTCGGGCGAGGTTCAACGTCCGTCCCATCGCAGACCTCGG
>WSTY01001005.1:0-12959 GCA_019633465.1 Tulasnella sp. 417
TCGGTTGCAGGATCGGAGACGCAAGCCCGTCGACATCGTTCTTGACACCGACTCTCTCACGCTTCTACAAAAGCTTCTACTGCGCGGAGAAGATCAAGGAAGTAACTGTGATCCTTGATGAGACTGATCTTCGTTTGGGGGTCGTTGGCCGGTGGCGATGGGACATCACTCTAGCCCTATCTGGAGCACACGCACTCCAGGACAGCCTGGACTGGTTCTGCATCAGGACGGAACGTGGTAACTACAAATCGCATTCGAGTGGTTCGCCGACATACTTTACCGTGCCAAGCACGACACCAGTCTTCCTAAAGCTCGGGGATATCCCAGCGCAGAGTGAATACCAGCTCCTCACTTCAATCTCCACACTCGAATGCATTACTAGAATCAAAGCACCCAACGATTCCGAACATCAGAAATCCATCCTTTGGTATCTTTCCGGGTGCGACTACCCGTCTCATCCAAGCACGAATGCGCAGGATACCGACGCCCGGGAACCCAGCTCCAGCAGCCACACCACGGAAGCTCACCCATTTCCCGGCCTTCGCGAACTCGTGGTGAATGGAATGGAGCTGGATGTACTGCGTGCCGTCATCAACGTGATAAGGAGCCGATCGGACCGCAATGCCATACCGGGAGCCGTAGGAAAACCAGCGCAGCTTCGTCGGGTCAAGTTCGTAGGCGAAAATGATGAGGACTTACAAAATGGAGACCACCGCTCGGCACTTGGTCCCAGGGATGCCCGGCGTAAACTCCTCTTCCAATTGTTACAGATGTTGGGAAATGAGGCCGAACTTTTTTGGGGCGGGATGCATATTTCCTCTGCCGAATTTTCCGACGGATAGTAGATAGGCATCTAATTAATATTTCAGCGTGTATCACCTTCCTCTTACTTTCAAGTACAAAAGCAAATATATTGTGTGACTCCGCGCGGCTGGGGACACCATTCTCCGCTAACCGTCACTCTCTGTTCAAATACCTATTCATCACCGGTTCCAATATTTGTGTGGTCAAAGGCGCAGACCCCCCAAGACCAATACGATACCATCAACCTTCACTCCGCTGGGAAATGTCACTCGGTTCTGGCGATTAAGAAACAGTACTGAGTTTGTCACATAATTGAGAATTAGTCAGATACGACGGGCTTGTTCCTTGTTCGTATATTTCTATGCTATGTCTTTACTTCTTGCGCGCGAAGACGTGTCCATGAGCGAGACCAGGAATGCTTTGCAGGCGCTGATACACACCGGAGCGGTGTCAGTGCACCAGCAAACCAGTTGCTCAAAACTGGACTCACCGGTGGATTCACGAACCAAGCAACCTCCCACAGATCCTCCGGCCAATTGTCGAGTACGAACTTGTGACTCTCCTTGTGAGCATCCCGAACCAATTGCAGGGTCTCCTCGCTATATTCTTCTCCAGGAAGCCTCCTGGGTTCGGCAATCCTGTCACTTCCCGTAAAGCCCCAAAGGCCGTCCTGCTCGATTCGTTTCCATATTTTTGGTGATACGATTGCTGGATGGATGATCGGGACTCGGGTCCAAAAGACGAAGTGTTTCACGCTAGTGGGAACTAGTGAGGTCGTATGATTATAAGTGCTGTCTGGGTCGGTGATATGAGACTGTTGTCTCACTAGAATAGGGCCAGTCGTTTGGGAGGATCTTCACGAACTTAGGATCGATGTCGGCGGTGAAGTATTCTGGGGGGTTGAGAGATGGAGTCAACGGTCTGGTGGATGGAGGTGTAGGCAGTCCAAGTGTTTTTGAGTCAGTGTGTCCCTCGACATCGGTGTAGGTCGGGTTGGCGTGGGAGGCTGGTGTGGCTGGACGGGTTTCGGTGGGGCCCCAGCCGAGACGAACGTTCACGAGGTATGCAACTAAGAGGGTATCGTTTCAGAGATTAATTATCCGTTTTTAATAGAGAAAAAGAATGGTTGACTCACCGATGCCCCCGTGCACTGCCGCTGTTTCCGCGATCCATTTGTCGTAACGTATCTGCATTGTAGGGTGCCGTTTCAGATTGCCCAGGTCGCTGGAAGCGAATTGGTGAGCAGATTCCTTGGCTATGCGAAGGCTAGATTTTCACCCAGAGTCTATATTAGCAATGAACCTCTTCTCAGTACCTCTTGCCAGCAACAGGGACGCTTGGGAATTAGAGTTCAGCTGAGAACGCACCCACTTGGTCCTTGACCGTATCCCAGCTGAACATGGGAGCGTAATAGTACTCGATCTCTTCGTCTGTTGGGGGACCAGTTCCAAGTGGCGGAGGCGAAGTCGACATTGCTGGCAGACGGAAGGGTCTGAAGGGGGATGGAGCTGGGAAGACTTGCCTGGAGGTTTATAGATTCAACCGTGAGAACCTTCAAGGAGGACAACGAATCCGCCGCCCCACTTGACCTTTTCAGAGCCTGGACATAACTTACTCTCCCCGGGCTTATCTATCGAAGTACGAGGTAGATTCTTTTCTCGGCCAAACCCAGTATCAAGGAGACCCAACCAGTCCGTTCATCAAACACAGGGTCAATGTTCAGCCAAGCTCGGGAAATTGCAGCTGGGGACGTAGTCATCATATGGTTTGTAAGTGATTTCTAGCGATCTAGATACTTCCCTGTTGTAGGAATTAACGCGGACGGGCGCCTATGATAGACTCGAGAGTCATTAAAAGCCATCACCATTACACCGGGTGAAGAGCTCAATGGTCGGTTTGGGGCTTATCGACATGCCGACCTTATTGGGAAGCCTTTTGGCTCGAAAATCGGCTCTCGGAATGGAAAGGGCTTTATATACGTACTTCGACCGACCCCCGAACTATGGACGTTGGCTCTCCCGCACCGTACCCAGATTCTGTACGTCGCCGACATTGCTTTCGTTATAAGTTGGCTTGGTATCAGACCAGGGAGTGTAGTGATTGAGGCAGGTTGGTACCTTCAATGTCAATATAGGCCACTGAATCGGAATTGAAGAAGCCATCTTGATCCGTAGGCACTGGTTCGGGATCGTTCTCGCACTCAGTAGCACGAACCATTGGGAGAGCTGGCAAACTGCACTCATTTGAGTTTCACGAAACTAGGTGTCAGGCCGCTCAGTATGTCCGAATCTCACGTGTCTTGCCGCCTTCCCGTCAATGCACGCTGACTCTACTCATTTTTCCCCCAAAAAGGGAAGAATTTGCGCAGCATGGCATGTCCGAATACGTTACCGTTTCCCATCGGAACGTCTGCAAAGAGGGGTTTAACTTGGAGGATGTGGCAGATGCAGGTTTGTGGGATGCGATACCCTTCAAAGGAAAATTTTCTCCAACTCGTGCGCGATAGTCTTCCTCGACCTTCCCGCGCCATGGGAAGCCATCCCATCCGCCAAACTGGCTCTCAAGGTACCGCGACGCTCTTCAACGTAACCCGGGCATCTTTTCGACTTATCCACACCTTCTATTCTATTCTTCCATCCTGGCTAGAAAACGCAATCTACGCGCATCTGCTGCTTCAGCCCCTGCGCCGAACAAGTCCTGCGAACCGTTTCAGCACTCAACGATTCGGGTTTCACCAGCATAACCATGTATGAAACTCTCTTACGAACAATCGACGTCGGAAGCTACCCTCCCTTGAAGTCTGTCGGAACCGTCGCCGAAAAGCTGAAGGATGCGGACGTGAAGCGAGAAGCAAGGAGAGTCAAGCAGATTGAGGACAGCGCCATTCGAGCAAAGGAGAAGGGCAAGAAAAAGGCGGGCGGGGCTGATGAGCAGGAGATGGATATTGTCGAAGAAGCCGAACATCCTCATGGGCAAAAGCGCAAAGCAGGGGAAGACCGTGCCGAAAACGGCAAGTCGAACACCGCACTCGGGGACGACTCAGAAACGGGACCATCTACAAAGAAACCTAAACCTGATGGTCCTTCTCCGCTTACCCTGGAGCTGGTATGTGATATTTCTCGAGTTTGTGAGTTGTAGCTCAACCCGGTCGTTTCGACAGGTTACCGAGAAAGCCGCACAGGAACGAGTGAGTCTCGGCAAGCCCTTCCCCGAACAGCGAGGACACACTTCCTACCTCACTTTTGCTATCTTACTACCAACAATTTTCCCCGGAGCACAAGAAGCAGTAGATATCGAGAACTCAAGCGCCTCCTTGAAAAACGCCGAATCAACTAGTGCGGGCGAGTGACGAAACCTTGCCGCTCGATGATTAACTGGTAATACTATACACCGCCGGACCCAGGCCTCCCAATTTACTCACTCACTTCAAAACCCCATTTTCTTTTCATTCATTCTTACCCCTGTATTCTCGCTGAACCGCTAACAGGTGTTTATCTGTGCCTTCGACCGCAACAGATGTTCCTATGGAACCAAACGGCGCACCGCAGCGTACTCCTCCCCTCCCCACCACCACAAGAGACAGCCCAAGAGAAACTTTCCAATCTGTGTACATCTATCACACTATCACGTTAAAGGAAACCGAGAAATGAAAAGGAGAGTCAACATGGCGAAAGAAGGAAGTACATCCAATCTAAGAGAATTTATCGATGGGTGCGGGCAGAGTCGTCAATCTGAGCTCCCAATTTGAATCTATCATGACAGGGGATGGCACCAACGACCACTAAGTACAATTTAACGCGCAGAGAAGTAGTCGAATCGGGATGACCTAAAAGTTGATCTCGCGGTGGTTCGACTCTGCGGCGAGCAACTCCTCACTGAATACGCGCCCAAGAGTTAGGTAGAGTATAACAGCTGAAGAGTACGTTAAGGACTTGCCTGATCGTCTTCGGAACTTGAATCCCACCCGGAAGATATGCCTTCATCCAACCCATATATTACCTACAATCAGGAGGCAATGTCGCGAGCATCAGCCGTCAGAAATCGCAAGCAGATTTTTGAGGCCACGCCAACCTTTGCTTCTATACCGTCTGTTACTCCCAGTCCGACAAACTCTTCGCGCTCATCTGCAGTCATTGGATCATCCACCCATAGATCCAGCTTTTTAATTCCCGTCGCAATTTCTTTGGTATCAGCAGCCTGCCGCCTATCCCTCACGGTTTTGAGCAACCCGCCTTCGTAGCACCCGAAAATTGAGATGCTGTTGAGCCGAGGAAATTTCCAGGGCGAATCATCCGGTGGTCTGCTCAGCAGAGCTTCCCAGGTGCTGTTCCAATATGGCAAACGAACGTGGTCTATGTGCGGACAATGTTCGTGGACGGAGGGGACGAGATCTCGCAGGGCGCCCTCGTCAATATCAAGTTCTGCTTCTTCCACAGATAAAAGCCAGGTCCGGGGGATACCTTTTAGGACCCAATTGAACACCGGTGCTCTGGTTAGCATTGTTCCAAGCTCGAGGTTGTTCCACCAAGACATCGAGAATCCACCTCGGGTGACCCAGACGCGTCCTTTCTTTCCTAAGATGGCTAAGCTCCTTCCGACAACCGGAACCCTTTTCGCGTATCTCGAAATGTTCTGGAAGCTTTTTAAAACCACATCCTCGGAATCTGCTGAAAAGCAGAGGGTGCAACTTTCAGTCGGGGATGCCACGATCGCGTTGAGCAAGTCGAAGGGGTGGCGGGTGTTTTCTAAGACCAGGTACAGCATTTGAAGCGCATCCAGCTGCACTTGAGGAAGCTGTGTTTGAGGCCTGCTGTGGTCCGTTGAAAGCTTTCCAATAAACCAGAACCGCCGGAGCGCTGGGGAGGCTGCCAGAAAGGACAGTACTTGAATTGTGTAGAGCTCATTGGATCCGGGATGAAGCGCAATCGACTCTAGGTTATTGAGCCCCGGATTTGGCCAAGTAAAGGAGCACTTGAAAATCTTGACCACTTGTAGCTGCGGAGCCCATTGAGCTAGACTCGGCGCCAGGCTCGTGGGAGGGGGCACTTCATCCTTGCTCGAGATTTGGAGACTTCTGAGTCTGGGTGCGGCCGAACTACCCAGGACCAAACAGTCGAGATTTATTTCTTCAATTACGAGGGAGCGTATCCGTGCCGCGTTGGACAAAAGTTTGTCAAAGAACGGTCGTAGGTCGACTTTACGGGTGGTGCGTGCGACGCGCGAGACACGAGCCGGTGTACAGTCCACATCGATATCCGCGGTCTCTGAGTTTTGGAGTGCCATTCTCCACACTCGATCGAGGTCGCAGGCGCTGACGATAGACCATAATACCGGATTGTTGTCGATTCTTGCCGACCACGAGAAGGCTACAATCCGGAACGTTCGGAGTTTGCAATAGTATGCACGTCGCTTCGCTCGGTGCATAGCCCATGCTATGATCTCGAAGAAGATTTCCGGTGGGATTCGTTGGATTGGGAGCAAGGAGTTCGTATGTCGGCGCAGGGCAGCGACCTCTACGACATCCTTTGTAGTCTTCTTTTCTGATTGCATTAGGCCGTAAACGGTGGAATAGTGCTCTACTTCAAGAGAAGAGGTTGGTGTAGGGTTGGTATAGGGTTGATCTAGAGGTTGTAAGAAGGGCGCGGGTGGCGGAGAACAATTGCGGGAGTCATGAAAGCATCACGTGAGGGAGGGCCGAAAGCGGAGCCGTGAAGCTCCAAGGGTGGCGCTCAAAACCTAGTATTCGATCGGTCGAGGAACCAAGGAACAGAAGTAAGCGTTGCCAACTTACAAGCGCACTTTCGGTACCGGTTGTAAGGGATGATGTAGAGCAACCGCTGCGAAGATATGAACCCGTCACATGAGGGAGGGCTCTTGAACCGAAAACGACCCTCCTTCGTGCGCAACCCCTTCGGAAATAAACTCGGTCGACCAAATTAACCCCAAATTTGTTAGTTCCTCAGCTCCAGAGTCGTCACATCACAGGCGGCTACCTCGCCGTCGCCGTCGGGAAGAATCACTGAGGCACCCGAACTATAACATCGATGACATCACGTAATCGCTTTCATGGAAAGCACCGACTCGACTCATTCGGCTAGTGTGGGTTGGCGAAGAAAATCCCTTTCCCGGTAAGCTTAGGACTCATAATTTACTCTTCTACCTCAATTACATAGTATTAGCCCATTATCTTCCCTATCTTCTCGCCAGACTCATAGCAGACGCGTATTTGGGCCTCGGCCTCCTTCGCTGAGACATTGCTACGCGTACACGCTGAAACAAGGAACGCAAGCACAACTTCCCTCTGTTACAATAGGACAGACAAAACGAATTCCTTTGATTTACATATTCTGCAAGGACATGTTAAGCCAAAATCATCCTCCCAGTGGGCAACTTTACCACTGATATCAAGATCCGTTATCTTGGAAAAGTTCCCAAGTCATCCCACATAGCTCGCTCATCGGTAGGCCCATTCGTTCATAGATTTCTCTAGCATCCTTGCAAATCTCCTTCGCCTCAGCCAATTTTCCCTGGACTACGTACAACCCCATCAACCCGTCAAGTACTCGCACTTTACCAGCATCGTCGGAGATACTAGCAAATGCGACGCTCGCCCGAAGGAAATGTTCTTCTGCCTTCTTGTGCTGTCCTTGCAGGCTGAACAGCCCTGCGAGATTGGCCAGCTGAATTGCTTCACCACGACGGTTGTTATGAAGGGAAAAGTCTCGCTGTGCATTGACGCACGAGATTATCTGAGACACCATAGTCCGCCTAGCGTGCATGCTCTCGCGGAGTTTTTCGTTACCAACTCGACCAAATGCATTCTCAGCGTCACGTAGGGCCGTCAATTGCTTGTCATATTGCGATTGAGACTCGAAGATCTGCGACAGAATCAATGAAGCGACAGCTTGATCCTGATAATTGGAAACACTGATCCAGATTGCAAGGGCTTCTTTGACTAAGTCCTCTGCCTTATGGTACTCTCCCTGGGCACGATGAGCTTCCCCAAGGGCCAGCAGCGTCCTCGCTCTACTATCACCATTACCGGCGAGCGTGTAAGCCACAAGGGCTTGATGATAGAATTCCTCCGCCTCTGCGTATTTGCGTTGCTCGGCATAGAGCATTCCAAGACTTCGAAGCGCGTTTCCAGTCCCCAGATGATGACTAATGCTAGAGTGAATCTTGTGGGCTTCTTTGAAGGCTTTCTCTGCTTCGCTGCTCTTCCCTTGAGAGCCGTAAACTTGTCCCAGACCACACAAAGTATTCGCTTCCCCGATCGCGTCCTTGGTCCGAAAATGAATCTCGTGGGCTTCCCTGAAAGCCCTCTCCGCATCCTCAAATTTTGACTGGACCTGATAGACCTCTCCTAGGCCCTTCCATGCATTCGCCGCACCCAAGTCGTTTCCAATTCGAGAATGAATTTCGAGGGCTTTCTTGAAAGCCTCTTCAGCGTCTTCATCCTTTGCCTGAGCGCGGTGTATTTGTCCCAGGCCGCATAACGCATTCGCCTCCCCAATTTCGTCTCCAATGCGAGAATGGATCTTGCAAGCTTCGCTAAATGCCTTTTCCCCTTCGGTATGCCTTGCCTGAGAGCGATAGATTTCCCCCAGACTGTCTAAAGTATTCGCCAGGCCCAGGTCATTGCCAATGTCAATGTGAATCTGTTGGGCATCCTTGAGAACGGATTCCGCCTCATTATTCATCGACCGAGCGCGGTAGGTCTGTCCCAGACCATAAAGCGCATTTGCCGCCCCTAATTCATTCCCGATGAGAGAATGGATCTTATGAGCTTCTTTAAGAGCCTTCTCGGCCTCCTCGTTTTTCGACCGTGCACAGTAGCTCTCTCCGAGGCCGCTCAACGCACTCGCCATACCCATGTCATTCCCAATGCGAGAATGAATATCGTGGGCTTCAATGAATGCCTTCTCAGCCTCTTCATGACTCGACTGGACACGATAAATATATCCTAAGCCGTTTAACGCATTTGCCGCTCCTAGGTCGTCACCGATGCGAGAGTGGATGGTATATGCTTCTCTGAGAGCCTTCTCCGCCTCATCGTACTTTGACTGAGCACGATAGCTCTCTCCCAAGCCCTCCAAAGCATTTGCGGCACCCGCATCATCTCGAATGAGAGAATGGACATTGTAGGATTTCTGGAAAGCTTGTGCGGCATCTTCATGTTTCGAAAGTGCGCGGCTGGTGTGCCCCAACCCCATCAAAGCGCTCGCTTTGGCCTGATCGTTACCCGTTCGATCTGCGGTGTTGAGGGCTGACTGAAAATGAAAACGCGCCTCCCTCATACGATTCTGATTGAGGTACATTTTACCCAACTCATCCGACAGCTTTGCAGACCTCACTTTTGAGCCCCCGGCGGTGTGGCCCGAAGGGATGACCGACGGCTGAGGGAGAACGCGTTCAGGTTCAACTGTCCCGCCACATGTCGAAGGACTCACCATAAGACGAAGCTTTTTCCAAAAGTTGGAAACACTAATCCTTCCTGTTGGACTTGAGACCCAACAGTCCGACATTAGACTGCAGAGCTGGTGAACATGAGACAGTTGAACATCCTTTCGAATCTCTGGCAATTGTCCCTCTGTAACGCGCAATATAATGGCCTCCTCACGCTTCAATTCGTCAAACGGTTTTCTACCACTGACAATCTAAGCATAGACGCAAATATGAGCCAGAGGCGGGAGGGACAACAGCGTTTGCTACCCTACCTCCCAGCAGATCCAGCCGACGGCCCACATATCGCTTGGTAGATCTGGTGCCTCACCGCCCAACACCTCAGGAGCTGCCCACCTGAGGGTGTACATAGGTCCTGTTAGAGTGAGCTCTAGGGTGGAAGGGCTGAATTTGATCTGTGGAGACTCTAATCGCTGGGTCATGTCGTCATTGCTTGTTTGGCTAGGCACCCCCGGTTCAGTACTGCCCTTGGTATTGATACTTTCCTTAATGCGAGCGGAGCCAAAGTCAGTTATTACTGCATGATAGGAGGTGTTGACCAATATATTTAGCTAAGGGTACAGCGATTAGCTCAAGGCACCGTGCTCGCAAGCTCGACCAACTAACCGACTTAAGGTCGCCATGGCAGATCGGAGGTTGCTCCGAGTGCAAGTACTCTACCCCGTGTATGACGTCTTGGATCTAGCTGGACTATTAGCTGAATGTATCAAGTATACCACGGTTCAAACTGTTCCCACCAGGGAGATGCGCTCCGGAATCTCCCATTCCCCTGACTCCAAAAACTCTCTAACGTTTCCGTTTCCTTCCCAAGGTACAACTATCCATGCATCTCCTTGTTGAATGTCCTCAACAAACCCAATAATTTTGATAATGTTTGGGTGAGAAAGTGTCACCATCAGACTAAGCTCGTAAGCGAAGGACTGATCTGGGGTAAGCAGGACGGAAGCAAGCAACAAAGGGCAACCAGACCTTAAAAGACTTGCTCGACTCTTCAGCATCTTCGTAATCCCATTCAAGTTTCTTTACTGCTACTTTGATTTCAGGAAGCCACGTCTTGAATTCCTCGGGGGGAATGACCGTTCCAATGAGAACGACCCCTTCACCGCCTTTTGCATGTGGTTTGGCTTCCGATATCTTGATCCGGGTCTGATCAATTCGGTAGTCAGATATTCCATCGAGGATCTCTCGCTTCAACGCCTCAGTTAGCCGCTATATTCATCGTCCATGAAGAGAGAACTTACAGCCTTGTCTTGATCATGCAGCTTCGTGAGTCGGAGCCCTGTGTCGCTCATTCTAGTAGAGTAGGAATCAGTGTGAATAAAGCGTAAACGGGATCGATGGCTCTTGGGCGAAGGACTCGCCCCGAGGTGAGAGAAAAGATATTCTAGACGGTTGTATGAACTTGATAACCAGCCTGACCCCGGTTGTCCGTTTCGAAGCCAAGAATGCGATTGCCTATAGCTCTAGCCCAGTCCACTACGTTTATTTATTAATTTCAGACCCCAGAACGTGTTCGTCACAGATCTCTTATCAGGGGCTTGGCGTTCGAGACCTTCGGTCGCAACCGGTGTGCGCAGCCAAGCACTTGGCCAGATTAGGGATGCTTCTTTGCTATCACGGAGGTCTAGGTGTTCTGGTCTCGGAGGGCCATTTATAGTTGAATTGGTGCAAGGGGTGGCCTTAGCAGAATGTTCGATGCTCTCTGCTTTGTCCGTATTTGCTCAGATGAGGGTTCCAGCAGCTCGTATCTTATGTCGGCGGTCATGGACAGTTCATTCGATAGATTGGATTGTCAGCCATCAAAAGGGTTGTTCACAATTTTAATGCCCTCACCTTTTATTGCCGTGCCGGCGTTTAGACATTGTAGCTAAAGAAACGAGGAAGGGATGAAGGCTTTCGAAACCTGGAGCGCAATGCGACTCGGCACCAGAGTCTATTATCAAGATTATGAATCACTAAGATTAGCTCCCACCTATATTTTGTACCGAGATGAGGTAATAATTACACTCTTTTTGGAGCGTGCATCGTTTGAGGGAATATTGGGAGAAGGCTTGTGCAGTTGCGGGTTCTGTACCGTTGCCTTCACGGGGATAGGTCATGCCCCATCAGTATTGCCACACTTGCGCTGTCCTGTACAAGAAATATTTACGAGTTAGGTGGCTTTAATATAAGCAGCTTTCCCGCCGAACGTCCTTGCAACTCTCGCCGCTGCTTGTGAGGAAGGTACCGGGTCGTTTCTCCTGACCAGAAGGGCCGTTCTAGCTGTTCACCCTCCTGGAATAGTTTGTGCACTCCTTACATACAAATCCACGACAATTCAACATGCATGTATGTTTCTACGCAAACACTAAACGGGCACGTTCCCGTGCGTTCTTACATTGATGATCTCAGCATGAGGGAACCCGCTCATCTGTCCTCCATCCAGGTTGTGTTTAGCCCACCCACGGGAGACCAGTTCATTTGGCCAAATGAACTCTCCCCCGTCCCTCAACACTGCGTCAACTCCTTAATCCACGCCCATTTACCACCGGGATCACTGAACACCATGCATCTGGGATACCGAGTTGCACAGTGGCTTTGGGCGAGAACCTCTCTCTGGTGTTTTCGTGCTGAAGTCCACCAATCCCATAAACTGCGGGCACGGAATTAGATTTAGAAATCCCGTGGGTTACGATGCCAATACTAACAGTCAGAGTATGTACAAGCAACGTTGTGATGCTCTCGAAATTACGCAACCTATCGTTCTTTCACCGGTCTCTCAGCACTTGCTTCCCGTACCAGTACACTTGGGCACCCTCATCCATGATGTCCATAATTGTGAGCAGGGAATCGGGTTGTGCCGGCTTGACTGTTCTGAACTCGTCTCCAAACGTGATCTTCTGCAGGGGTGCGGCAGCTCCAAGCTCATCACTCTCCCCTCGTCGCTTTTCAACTAACTGAATGACGGGATGCAATTCAGCATCGGGTTGCTTGAAGTGAAGTTCCCTGGCATTAGGAAATGGCCAGATCTGTTTGTCCCCCTGGGCCATGATTGCCTGCACTGGACTAGAAAGTATGGCGAGGCCGGCGTTGTTCAACGCGATTTTCGTTATGCATGGCAAATCGGTTATAGGAGAGAGGAACTCGAAGCCATCAGCCACGACATTATAGTCGATGTCAAGCGAGACGGTAATGGTGCACGTGCTAGGTTGTGGAGGGTCGCTCCTGCCAGTCGCCCCGTGATTCTTGAACCACAGCACGGCGTCCCTGGTCGCTTCCGTGTCATCCAACTCGAAGGTAATGCTCCATCGTGGACCCTCAGCGATTATTACATCCGAATTTTCGCGAATCCAGATTGTGAGTTGATCGATGACGACGTCATTTGGGTTGTTAATGTGATGAGAGAGCATACTGGCTAAGGAGGTGCTTGGGTGTGGAGTTTCCAGATCAGAAAAGACCTTGACTACGCAGGTTGTTGGGAACCTCAGTCGTTGAAGAATATTCTGAGTTACTTGATCTCCGAGGTCGCATAGTGTCAAGCTCCGCAATGCAGCGAATTCGACAAGCGGTGCTGAAGCCCAGCCTTGATCGGGGGGCAAGTCCACCTCGACGTTGGACAATTCCAGAATAGTGATCCGAGGACATGAGATGAGAATAGTGAAAAGTTCGGAGAAGGAGGGGCCCCGATCCATATTCTTTACTGCCAATTCCGA
>WSTY01001007.1:0-12952 GCA_019633465.1 Tulasnella sp. 417
CTAAACGCCCCAATCATCTGCGTCCCCACGGCTTCGGCCGATGTTGGCATTTTCGACACCTCACCCGTGCCTCGCTGCTCCGCGGTTACAGCGAAGCCTTCAGCTTTATTCGCACGAATAGCAGCTCTCCTATTCGCAAGCGATCGAGCAACGGACCCAATTACAAGCCAATTACAACTGTCCTATTAACTATCGAGGACGAATATTAAAAGGGCATGCCCAGTCATTAACGCCTGGAGCCCTTGGCCAGGCTCATTTTCAATGCGCGACATTCAATTCTGAGATCCGAGGGATCGGTTACTCAGCGCGTTCCAGGAAAGATTCCAACTTGTTCCCCGGGCGTTTGGACTCTCACTATTCCCAACTTAAAAAAAAGACCGCTCATTCATTGAAGGTGTATTTAGTAGCCTCCATTTGCACTAGGGCCGTAGGCCTCCAATCAGTCTCAAGGAGTACCCCCATTCGGTCAATAACCGCTGACATCTTCATATGAGGTGGGATGAACCTTCGAAAAAAAAAACACCAGTTCAGCGCTCATCAAGCAAGTCAATGCACGAGGCACATCCACATACCTCTCGATAGGCGTTTCCATCGCCTTCCTCACCGCTCTCGCAAACCCATCTCGATCCCCTACTTTCACGTGATACGCATACGGCTCATCCACACCCGTAAATAGCAACCCACCCTGCTGCGCATCCCACTTCTCTCGATTCTCCGGGTCTTCTTGATCCCACCCACTCACGGGGTTGATGAATGGGACCCCCAAGCAAAGCGCTTCGTAGGGACTGGGGCTTAAATACGGTCGACCGATACCAAATAGGACCCTGCTTTGCGATACGAGGCGTTGGAAAGCGGGTCTATCCATACGCTCGACTTGAGTTATTCCGGGTGGTAGATGGGGAGGTAGTTCTTTAGGCATTTCGTCCAATTTGAATCGCCCTAACCAGGTGATGTTGTTCGTTCTCGCAAGGTTTGCGTAGAAGTCGTCGTTGAGTTGGTTTTCTGTCACTCCCTGAGGGTCTGGAAGGATGTACGACGGCATCACGAAGTACTTGAGGGATTTCGATAACAGGTATGCTTGACGAGGGCGCTGAGCGTGCGGCGTGAAAGGAGTCTTGAGACACGTCCTTTCCAGGCTGTACCCTACGTAAAAGTTGTCTTTACCACCGTTCTTGCCATGCGGCCAATGGTTATAAGGCTCGGGAGAAAGAGTGAAGGGACCTCCCAAAGGTTCCGAAGAACCGTTCCACCAATGAGCGAGAAAAACCTTCCTGCGTGCGGACCGTGCGGGTTAACCTCCTTCTCGACAAAGGTGGCGAAGCCAAGATATGACAGAGCTCGCACCATATTGGAATATTTAAATGAGTCGAGTTGGGAGGCGGCACTGGGAGATCTAATCCGGGAGGAGCATAGACGCAGGTGGAATTCCGAAGGCAGGGTTTGGCTCCCGCTCCGAAGTCGGAGTCCTCCCAGATTATCAGCTGCACGCTTGCATGGTGGCGTCTCCAAAGGTCCTCAAAGTGCGTTCGGTTTTGCACCAGTAGTAGATTATAGCCCATTTCGTGCATGGCGTCCATCTGAATCATAGTGTTAGTCAATACCATCGCCTGCTAGATTTGGTAGATTGGGAGGGGGGGAAGTTGAGCGACGCACCATCGCATCGCACCAAACATTCTCGCCCTGCATGTGCCCTTCAAGCGCCCTTCTGAAATGGTACCAAGCAAGAAGGACCTATGGTAATACAAAAGCGGTAAGTTCAATCTCCCTGAACCCGGTTCGGGGCTTCCGATTCACATACCACCTTGTCCTGGTTCTTACTACAAGGCCCGCTCCCATTCCGGCATTCCTCCAACCTTTGCTCAAACACTTTGTTGAACCCATGGACAGTTTTGATGTCTTCTTTCCAGGTTCCATCAAGCGCCACGCTGACGAGGTCGGGAGGGAAGTAAGAAGAGAATAGTGGGTGCGATTGGGCGCGGTTCGCAATGTAACTTTCGCTCCTGCCGAGGTCTAGGAGAATAACCCCCAACAGGAGGAAGACGAGGATAGAGGCGACGCGAAGACCTCTAACTTGTCGTAGCATTGTTGTTTAGCTTGAAAGTCGCCTTTGCCGATTAGGAGCGTAGTGTGAAGGGGAGCACGCAGGTTATTCGCTGGCAGCCAAGTGAAGAGAAGGAAAAGTCAGCATTTCCCTGTCCAGCTGGATGGAGCATATCATCTAAGTAAGTCCACAAGCGCGGGGCGGGGCGCTCAGGGTCGGGTCTCTCGGGTACCGGCCGTACACAAACTCGCCGAGCTCTCCTTCCCAACCTTGCGTTTCCAGTAAGTATGCCACAAGCACTCAACTTCTCATTAAGCTCCTGTTATCTCATATCCCTCAAATCGATCATGCAATCTTGATGCAGAGGACTGGAGAGACGGCTCTCGTTGTGGAATATTATTCGGAGACGGAGTCGCCGTTTCCAACACCAAGACCGGCTCGCAGTGTACCTAGTCTTAATAAGCATCTTCAACACCCCATCTCGATTCACCAGACCGCTCCACACCGGTAATCATTAACACATCGAGCTGCGCTTCTCGGGGCTCCGCATTTTTTTAATCCCGAGTACTGCTTATGGTACAGGGTCAATGAGCGGCAAATCTAAACAAAGCGCTCCATAAGCAGTAGTGCTTAAACCCATGAACCGATGCCAGAGAGTATAATGGCTTGCGTTACAAAAGGCGCTGGAAGTGGGTCTGGCTATACGTCCGACTTGGGTCATTCTGGGTGAGGCATGAGCTGGCTCCCTATGCGTTTCGTCCGATTTGAATTGTCCTAACCAATTTATGATAGGCTCGCGTAGAATTTGTCGTTGAGCTGGTTTTCCGCGACCCTTGGAGTTTCTGGAAGGATGCACAACGGCGCCACGAATAACCTGAGGGATGTATCGCTCGCAATTCAATCCGATAACAAGGCAGGGTTCGCTCATAGTCCCGACGAAGATGCTATACCCAGGTTGTTTAAGCGCTCAGGAGCAAAATGTTCTTGCGGAGTGAAAGACTCTCAGACCAATCCCGGTTGAAACCCGTGCCGTGGAAGTCAACGCCCACGTCGCACATTTGTGTGAAGGGTGAGCAGTGCTAGTGTGGCATCCCTTTAGGTCGCGTCAGAAGCCGAAAGAGACAGACGAGGAAAGTCTGAGACGGGAGTAGATCGAGACCATCGGACCTTCTTTCTTATTTATTAGACAATAGAGTCCTATTGGTCGTCAATGGTTACACTTCAGAAGCAAGTCACCGGGGTGCAGTGAAAGACAAATTTGAATTATTTACCTCTACCCGTGTAAGCGCGGCCATGGGGGAAACAGCGGCGGCGGCGGCAAGGACAAAAGAGAACGTCTCGGGTCGTCGTCGCGAGTGACTGGAGAGACCAATGACGTTAAACGAATCTCTCTGCAGACGCTATCTAGCTAAGGATCACATATTTGGGATTTGGTGCCACGTTTTACAGCCTAATGCGCCAGTCGATTCTGAGATCATAGGGATCGTTTACTCGGCGCGTTCCGGTCGCGATTCAGAAAAGCGCCCAACCTGCTCCCCAGACATATAGACTCTCACTTTTCCCAACTCAAAAACAAACCGTTATTAGTTGAAGGCGTATTTGGTATCCTTCATTTGCACTAGGGCCGTGGGCCTGCAATCCGTCTCCAGGAGTACCTTCATCCGGTCGATAAGCGCTGACATCTTCATATGAGGTGGGATGAACCTTCGAAAAGAAAAACACCAGTTCAGCACTCATCAAGCAAGACGAAACAAGTCAATGCACGAGGCACTGATAGGGATCACATTCACATACCTCTCGATAGGCGTTTCCATCGCCTTCCTCACCGCTCTCGCAAACCCATCTCGATCCCCTACTTTCACGTGATACACATACGGTTCATCCACACCCGTAAATAGCAACCCACCCTGCTGCGCATCCCACTTCTCTCGATTCTCCAGGTCTTCTTGATCCCACCCGCTCACGGGGTTGATGAATGAGACACCCAAGCAAAGCGCTTCATAGGGACTGGGGCTTAAATACGGTCGACCGATGCCAAATAGGACCCTGCTTTGCGATACGAGGCGTTGGAAAGCGGATCTATCCATACGTTCAACTTGGGTTATTCCAGGTGGTGGATGGGGAGGTAGTTCTTTAGGCATTTCGTCCAATTTGAATTGCCCTAACCAAGTGATGTTGTCGGTTCTCGAAAGGTTTGCGTAGAAGTCGTCGTTGAGTTGGTTTTCCGTCACTCCCTGATCGTCTGGAAGGATATACGACGGCATAACGAAGTATCTGAGCGACTTGGCTAAAACGTATGCTTGACGAGGGCGCTGAGCGTGCGGCGTGAATGGAGTCTTGAGACAAGTCCGTTCGAGGCTATACCCGACGTAAAAGTTGTCTTTGCCGCCGTTCTTGCCATTCGGCCAACGGTTATAAGGCTCGGGAGAAAGAGTGAAGGGACTTCCCAAGGGTTCCGAAGGACTGTTCCACCAATGAGCGAGAAAAACCTTCCTGCGTGGGCACTGTGTGGATTAACCTCCCGCTCGACAAGGCGACGAAGTCAAGAGAAGATGGAGCTCGCACCATATTGGAATATTCAAATGAGTCGAGTTGGGAGGAGGCAATGGGAGATCTAATCCCGAAGGAGCATAGACACAGGTGGAATTCCGGAGGCAGGGTTTGGCTCCCGCTCCGAAGTCGGAGTCCTCCCAGATTATCAGCTGCACGCTTGCATGGTGGCGTCTCCAAAGGTCCTCAAAGTGCGTTCGGTTTTGCACCAGTAGTAAAGTATAGCCCAGGGCGTGCATGGCGTCCATCTGAATCATAATGTTAGTCAATACGACCGCCAGCCGGATTTGGGGGCAAAAGTTTGCTCCGAAGAGCGACGCACCATCGCATCGCACCAGACGGCCTCGCCCTGCATGTGTCCTTCAAGCGACCTTCTAAAATGATACCAAGCAAGAATGACCTATGGTAAAGCGAGAGCGGTAAGTCGAATCTTCCTGAGGCCAGTTCGCGACGTCCGATTGAATTCACGCACCACCTTGTCTTGGTTCTTGTTACAAGGCCCGCTCCCATTTCGGCATTCCTCCAACCTTTCCTCAAACACTTTGTTGAAGTCATTGACAGTTTTGATGTCTTCTTTCCAGGTACCGTCAAGCGCTACGCTGACGAGGTCGGGAGACTCGGGAGGGAAGTAAGGAGAGAGCAGTGGGTGCGATTGGGCGTGGTTCGCAATGTAACTCTCGCTCCTGCTGAGGTCTAGGAGAATAATGATAGACAAGAGGGATACGACGATCAGGACGGGGCGGAGACTTCGCGCCTGAAGGAGCATTGTTGTTTGCCTTGAGAGAGTCGCCCTCGATGACGAGGAGCGCGGTGCGCAGGTGGCTGGCAGTCAAGATTAGACAAAAAAATGAAGACCCCAGCTCCCTGGGTCGGCTCCCAGCCCATACATACTTGTTCGGAACGGTACACAAACCCTCCCCCTTCCGCTTGCGTTTCTAGTATTTAACAATTGTTCAACCTCTCACTAGGACCTATCCCATATCCTACGGATAGGTCATGCAATCAGTGCTTAGTTTGCCGTTGGTTCGTAGTCGGAGACGGGGTTTTCGGGGTCTCATCTAGCAGTGCACCTCCGAATACGCCGGCGGCATGTTCAGCCGCAGCAAAGTGCGCTTCTCGAGCGTCAACCTCGCTCTCGCAACGGGGATTCGGATGCTTCCGAGCTGAGCTAGCAGAAATTCCAAGCGAATCGTTTGCCCTGACTTGCCGTCTGGGCTGGAGATGACGGTGTTCCCGGAGAGGGGCGTGCATTCTCCGCGCACCTGTCACAAACGCTATTCAGTAGTCTCGATATGTTCACCCACCGTCTCGTTTCGTCCAGTTAATCAAAACCAGCCCCCATTTCGGATATTCGTATCTCACTTTCAACTTTCAGACTCTTATCCTTCTCGCTGACAAGCAAAGAATACCCAGACCGGTTACCCGAATAGTTTCATGTTTACATATGATCGAGTCGGGTTGACACAAGAGCTCATGCATGTGGGCCATAGTTGGTCCACTCGTCTGCGACCGGGGAGGTTCAAGCCTAGTGGCTCACGCTGTGCCTTGTTTGATTCTGCTTCAACGAGAAATGGATCGTAGGAACATGGCGCATGTGTTTGGATGCATCAAAAGAACCATTGAGGTGCGGAGTTTTCTGAAAAGGCGAATGAAGCGCTCGTACTACTCTCCACCTCCAGCGGACACGATCTCCTCACAGATGGAAGCGCCGTTCCATCCGTAGTACGCTCACCACATAATTACCCATGTTAATCTCGAGAAGGAGAAGGAACATGGGATGAGTGCCCCATAAGGTAAAAGGTCTGACAAAGTTTACCCATTCGCAACAGCCTACTGAGCGGCAGCGAAACCCCCGGGACCGTCGGCTCAGACTTAAGAGATCAATGACGAGTGAACCCAACTATCCCTTAAACGAATCTATCGACCCACTCTGTTTAGCTAAAGGTCAAAATATTTGGGATTAATGCCACACCGTTCAGCCAGCGTATACCCCAAGTGGCAGCGAGTCTCAGCCTGCGTGCTGGTGGCTGAAGCGCTTTGTTCCGACAGGGCAACCTTTTACAACATCAGGGGCTCAACGGAGAGGATCTGTGATATTATATAGCATCAGCAAGTTGATTTAGGCTCGCACCAAACTGATCTTACAGCCGGTTTCCAGGGATCGCCAAACGAATTGGCCGCCGCGACCACGTCGACTGCAAGGCTTTCGTCTGGTCCGCTCGCGTAGATCATGTAGCTCAAACTAGATTTTACTAGAGGGTAAAGTAAAAACCACTTCGCCGGCCCAAATGGGGAATGGATAGCTTACCACTTCCATTCTGCCAGTGTGCGACGAGGGTGTTGTCCGGCATAACACTCCATACTGAAGTCTGTGCGGGGCCTTTCCACGTCATCTCACTTGATCTTTTGGACCCCTCGCAGTCAAACACTGTGACAGCCCCATAGCTGTTTGTAAAGAGTTTGTCAGAATTCAGTATGCGGGGCTCAGAACAACCCGCACTCTGCCGGACCAACCACTGTGAATTTCGGTGCCACGCCCCAATAAACCCCCAAAACCTGACGCTTTCCTGAAGGTTTCTGTTGCCGTACGTTAAGCACATGATCGCGGCTGACTACAACCGACCCTCACCTCGATATTAATTTCGAACGGCTGGCTAACCGGAGTATATGAAATGGATAGCGCCTTGGCTTGAGTGAACCCCGCTCCTAAGGCGCTGTTGGTCGCAGTGGCTCCGAATCCTACATATCCGAAGTCTGAGCCGTCCCTTCCTTTGACTTTAATGCGACCACGTTTAGTTTGTGGGGGTGCTGGAGCTGCAGCGGCAGGTGTTGGAGCCTGGAAGTTACTTGAAAATCCAAAGGCATCAATTATCATCCTTTTCGGGTCTTTTGGATCAAGGAGCTCGAGGGAACCATACCTAGAACCACCAGTTTGGGCGCCGGTAATATCCGAATCCACCGGAGGGTATTCCTTCAATAGTGCTTGACGAAGCAGTCTCCAGTCTCCTTGCACATCGGGAGACAGAGTCTCATAGTATCTGAGCGCTCGGCCGGCAAGGCACGTCGACGCATAATCCGCCATCCAGGCATCGTCCCGAATCTTCTGCGCCTGAAACCCGGCCTTCCGGACTGCACGAATGAAGTCTTCACACTCCTGCCCACTGTTTCCGTAAAACACAATGTCTTGTGTTATGACTAAGGTCAACTGCCAGGATGGATATATAAAATGATTGGAGCTGAACGTACCTTCACTGTCCATCTCCCCCTGAATGAATTGCTAGAAAGGGAACTAGAAGAGGTCCCTAAAAAGGATGTGTAATTGTTAGGGAACCTTGGCGCTCAAAACTTGATGCCGCCACCGATCGTCGGCTTAATGGAGCCTGAAAGATGATGGACGTGGAAGCTGGGTGTGGTTAGTCTAGTCACGTGCTGCAGACTTGTCTGGTAGCACCGAACGAGCACAGGCAAAGCAGCAACTGCGAAATATCTACAAGTTACTACACTTCTAGTTGCACGAGTTTCTGTGAGCGAGCTCTACTCTTCGAGGTTCTCCTTGACGTAGGTGATTTATGCGTCTCCTCACTCCTTCTTTGTCCGGAGTGTCGGACCGTTCGGCGATACCGAAAGTCACAAGGTGAAACACTGTGAACAAGGCAGATATGCCCAAAAGTATGTATTATCGGCTTAAGTGGGAGTGTGTTAGGTGACGGAGTGGTTCTAAGAATGTAATGTCCTCACTGCTCGCATCCAATAGATCCAACATCACGGGATCAATCAACAAGGACGTTCTCAAGGAGGTCGACTGAAGTATTGATATCCCATTCAAAATCAATACGCTCGGACATTTCGCCAGCCTCATCGATCAGGCTCCATGCCTCTTCATACAGTGCTTGAAGGAATCTTATTTCACCCAACCCCAAGAAAGATTTCACTTCGCCCTCCTTGTCTCCGATGCCCGCGTATATCTCGAGCGCTTGAGTGTAAGGTTCCTCCGCCTTGGCATACCTAGACTGAGCCAGTTGAGCGTTCCCGGCCCCACGAGACGCGAGTACTTGGTCTCGCTTGTCTCCCGTGCTCCTAAAGATCTCGGGTGCTGTAGCATTGGACTCCCCTGCCTCGATGTATTTGGATTGAAGTAGCCGGGCAGTCCCGAGCCTGTGCAGTACCTCCGCCTGACATACACTGTCTCCGATGCTCGTAAAAAACCGAAACGCTTGAGCAAAGAATTCCTCGGCGCTCGAGTACTCGTTCAGTACGACTCCTCTACCCTCGTCATCTCCGATGCTCGTGAAAAGCTCCAATGCTTTAGCGAGACTCTCCTCCGCTCCGTTGTACTTGAACGTCATCTGGTGGACCTCCCCGAGCCCATGTAATGCGTACGCCTGTCCCTCAGATTCTCCAATGCTGCTATAAATCCCCAGCGCCCGTGCATAACACATCTCTGCCTCGGAGAAATTAAACTGCTGAATTAGAAGCGCCCCGAGCCCGTGCAATATCCGTGCTTGGTACGAGACAGCCCCGACCCTCGTGAAGATATCTAGCGCTTGGGCGAAGCACTTCTCTGCCTCGGCATATTTTGACTGCACTAGGTGTATGTGCCCAAGCCCAAACAGCGCCTGGGCTCGACCCCAGTCATCGGCAATGCTCGCGAAAACATCCAGCGCCTGAGTGTAGTATTCTTCAGCCTTGGCGCGCTCCGACAGCGTCCGCATGAGCTCCCCTAGTTGGACAAATATATCTCCCAATACTGGTCTATCTCCAGTAGATCGAGCGATTGCCAACCCCTCTTCGTATAACTTTAAAGCCTCATCGTGTCCATCCCCCAAGACATGGATATCCCCGCTCTTCAACAACATGTTAGCAGACCTGATATCGGATTTCCCGCCCCTTTTCATCACGGGAACGGCGGATAGCTACGCAAATCAAAGTTCTCATGCTGGTTTGAATGGTATATGCAGCATACAACTTACTATCCACATGAGGGCATCACGGCACTCTGTAGCAGACAGTCGGCCAGTTGGGTCAGATCTCCAGTGACATCTCTGCATGATGTTCTACAGACGCCGGACTTGCAAAAGCTGATCGTGTCCATCGATTGGTGGTAGTTGACCCTCTATTATTCTCATAGTTACGACCTGTTCGCTTTCGAACTCCTGAAATGGGAAACACTTGGTGAAAGCCTGACGCGAGGTAGTGGTTGAGACATAAGTCTGGGTGGCGGTCACCTTTAATGGGACACGTGAGCTTACCTCCCAGCCAATCCAACCCAGAGCCCAGATTTCACTGGCCAAATCCGGTGGGGCTCCATTAAGGACTTCAGGGGGGGGGGCCCAACGAAAGGAGTAAGCCCGACCTGTTAACGTGAGCGTGGTATCGGATACCGTCACGTCCAATGGACAATCATCGTATTTCGGACTATGGTTGCTTGATGGCGCTTCTGTGAGAGGTACTGAATCAACTCTTGCATCCTGGACATCTCGAAGCATGCGCGCCGAGCCGAAGTCCGTGATGATAGCTCGATTCACCGAGTTGACAAGAATGTTTAGCTAAGCATGTCTTGGAATCAGGAAATTTGGCAAGTGCAACTGGTTGCGGAGCTTACAGATTTAAGGCCCCCGTGACAAATTGGGGGCTGGCGAGTGTGAATATATGCCAGTCCTATCGCGACGTCTTGGATCTGAAACGTGTGGACGATGAGCTCCGAGGCCGTGCAACCTCCCGCCACGCTAGCCTCTCACCAAATCACCCGTTCAGGAATATCCCACTCTTCGGAAAGCAGGAATTCCCTAAGGTTCCCATTCGATTCCCGGGGGAAAACTAGCCAGGCGATGCGATTCTCGGTATCCTCTACAAATCCAATGATTTCCACGATGTTTGGGTGTGACAGTTTGTCCAGTATATGCACCTCATTGGCAAACAGCTGAAAGAACAAATGAGTTATGTCGATGCAATGGGGACCCGAACGGACTCACGCGAAGGAATTTTTCTTCTGTCATGTCCCCACTTATTATAAATCGAAGCTTCTTCACTGCGACCTCTCTCGTCTCTTCTCGACTGCTGCCTGTCCGAATGAGCGTGGCTGCCGCGACATTGGCGTATGTCCCACCAGACTGAGAACGATGTCCAATGAACTCGAGTTCACTGATCAATAACCGTCTCCTCGACAGAGAAGCCAAAAGGTGGGCCTGCAATGGAAAGACGAATGGGGAAGGAGCTAAGTATAGAACCTTCCCGTTACTTACTGCAGAGAGTTTGATCCTCTTGGAAGCTCTTGCCTCCGGCTTTCCGCCTAATTGGGTATCCTTTGAGTTATCCAACCGCTGAACGGATGGGTCTTTGGGCAGGATGTCGAATTTTCGTTTGAGTCTTTTCTTCCCGCCCTCGGAGGGTACAGAGGAGGGGTTCGACATGTTGAAGTCTTTAGAGCACTGAGGGTGGAAGGGGGTAAGAGAGGAGGGGAGTCCGAACGATCATTTTATAAAGAATTTTGGGGTTTTGCGCGTGCCGTATGTGCAAGTGAGAATCGATTCGGGGTTGACACTGCCGCATGCATCACGGGTTCGAGCCCGTTTTCATATCCCTTTACCTCGGGTGACAGCTGAGGATCGAGCAACGAGGTCCATGCTATGGCGATAGAGCCTGAGAGAGCCGGAAGCAGGGCTGAGAACCATCCTACCGTTAACAGGCCGGGAGATTCAAGAACCGCATATTCTTATCTGATAATGCAATGCAAATACGAACCGGACAAATATCATTATTGATAAAGATGAACGTCGTTCACACCATCTGCCGTGCACTGGGGCAGGGTGAAATACAGCTTCGATGGAAGGAAAACCAAGTCAGGCACGCAAAGATTTACGGGTTGAAGGACTAGTCGAATAGTCACGGTTCGTGACCGAACCAGAGAAAAGCTGATGTATGAATTCCCAAAAAACAAACCCTACTTATCCAGCACACCCCTTCGAGACCAACCTCGAACGATCAAAATCCCTGTTTACCCCTCTTCTTATCCTAACGAGGGACATCGAAACGTTAGTACAGAGCAGAAAAGACAGACTCAGTGAATAACTTGGCATACCCCACTCGGCGCACTATCGTCTGTTTTCCTCTTCTTCCCCTTCGTCCTCGTCGGCGGAAGAACTCCATCGTCCAGCCGCCTCGGGGAGGTCGGAGGAGTTGGTGTCCCCATCATCGTATCGCCTTCATCGTCGATCGATACGAGTCGCTTGTTGATAATCGCAGAGGCGGTCGGAGTGGCAGTGGTGGAGGTAGGGGTGTTTTCACCGGTCGAATTTGAGGATGGCCAGATGTGTATTAGAGAGTCTTCGCCGCCAGTAACTATGCACCGGGACTGCACAATTATAAAGTGAAAGAAAGCCAAGAAAGCCAGGAATGGTATCGGTCAGTGAGGAGACGAGGAGAGCTTGCGGTCATGCCATACCTCTTTATGATACAGCACGGACCGAACGATACCAGAGTGACCTAAGCCCGGACTGGCTCTGAATACCCTTTCGACTTGCATCGATTGAGGCGACGTTGGGTTAAACAGGGCAAAGTCGCCACTATAAGGCAAAATCCCTTAGTTCGTCAGTCCTCGAAGCTCAACTTCCAGACCCGCCGGGGTTAACGCAACTTGTTGTTCCCCATCCAGATACCCAAAAAGTCCGAGGAAGACGATGTCAGGCCAGATGACGCGGAGTACCAACTTGCGTCGATGATGTAATTGGATTCCCAGTTATCTCGGATGCTTGGGATGCGGAGGTCTCCAAAGTCGTACGTCGGGTTCATCTAACGATCCCCGTCATAAGTCATCTGAATGGCTGTTAAATGGCCCGAGGCTCACCTCCCCATCCCATACGGCGAAAGTCTCCATATCGCTCGCGCTCCAGACCGCCGACCCGTTCTGCATCCAATCGCACTTGGACACGCTTTTACCCCAGTTGCCGACATGCAGTCCCGCCTCGTCTTCGTCTTGCTCTCGCGCATTGCTGAGGCAGATCAAGCCGTCGGTGGAAGCGGATAGCAAGATCGGGTTTTCGTTGGATGAGGGAGATGAAGTGGGTTTGAATCGGAGGTTGGTGATGTCGTCTGAATGGGTTGATTCGTGTTGGTAGAGCGGGGTTCTTGGGTTGCGGATGTCCCTGTTGGTGTTTGCGGAGGTACGTGAGCGAAAGAGAGAAGGCAGGGAGGCAGAGAAGGCGAAGAAAAAAAAAAGAAGTACCAGTAAATGATGGATGCACCAGAGTTGTTACTGAATTCGGTCCCCGTTGCGAGGAAAGAACCGTCAATGTCGAAGGAGAGCAAAGGTTGCGGGGCAGTAACTGTATACGTCGAATAGCTGTAGGTTCAACCTTTCTGGAG
>WSTY01001008.1:0-12951 GCA_019633465.1 Tulasnella sp. 417
TCTTAAAGTTCGGTTCCTCGACAGCAACGTATTGGATTCTGCCCTCGATGCTCATCACGCTCTCAACGTCAATCCAAGAAGGTACTAAATATTCAGTTCTGTGCTTGTCATTCGACTAACATTGTGCTCGTCCTCAGGAGAATGGCAGAGCACCTTGGCTGCGGGCTCATGACGGGAAAAACTATCAAAGCATCTCCAGCGTGTACCCGCGGTATAATCCTCGCTGGTGAAATTGACCGAAACTTGATATTTCTGTCTCATCAATCTCTAGGATGAGGATGAGGATGGGAGCTCTTTGAGGCTTTGAGGTTCCATCCGCGAATGGCCACGCGACGGCTCCTGGGTCCCCATCGCCTTTGAGTTCTTCAGCCGACTCATCTTCTCAATGGTCGCTGCAGGCTGCTTAACGGATATTGCGACAGATTGTGGGCGTGCCGCGTCAGCAATGGTTGAACTGACACGGCGACGTCGCTGATAGGTAGCCTCCCACTTCCAAAACAACCACGCGCGACTAACTAAACGTATCACAAAAATGATCGACTGTAAACATAAAACACGCTTTGAATCGAAAAACTTTGGGTTCGGGAATGGCTACTGCCTGGTGAAGGGGTTGTTTGTCGTTCAAATGTATTGATTTTACTTCGGTCCGGTCCATGGCGTTCTCTCTCCGCTTCACAACCACTTCACGTGAGGGAGCCCAAGCTACCTTATAACCCCCCCCCTTCCACCCTAGTCATCTAACCGCTCTCTCAGACCCCATCTCCTCTTCTCTTTCAACACGTCCGCTCGACTGTCATAGCCTACTTCTAAAACCCACCTTGATAATAGACGATAAGTGCGGTTAGACCATGCTACCTGTCTCTGTCTCCTTTCTAAGGTCGACCCTCTCGAAATAGGTCAACTTCCTCCGTCACGTCCATCTCTTACCGTTGCGGGTCTCTGGATGTATCTTGGGACGCGGTGCCTGCTTGGCTGCTTCCACTTCGTTGTTTTGGCCGGGTGGTTGCGCATTCGGGAGCTGGCCCTGGCAAGTTCGGTGCTCTCGGGTACTCTTGCCGTCAGAGATTAAGCCGGGTTAGCAGTAAATCTGGTGCGATACGCCTGTGCTAACGGGTGTGGGCCGTGTTTTAATTAATCGTTTGTTCAGCCGAGCTCCAAGGCGTCGGTTTCGGCCGCGAACTGATGCTTGGGCAAGTTACTTTTCGCACTGGTTTTTCAAGATTTAGACGCTAATATAAGACTGGAAAGGGCGGGAGGGACCGATCCCGTTACCCCGCGACGAGGGGCTTGTCCCATTTGGCCGTGGCTACGAAGAGAAAGCTAAGTGGATTTGACTTGTATAGCCTTCTTGAGCAGGATACTGACCTTGCCCCTCCCCTCGTCTCTATACCTCGCTCTTAATTATTTCTTCACCAACTCTCTCTATAACCTCTTTGCGTCGGAGCTCTCGCGAGTCGAAGGCGATGCCGGAGGGTTACTCCTGTCCTAGAGCGATCGCTCGCTCGCATGCCCTTTGCTCATATCAGCTAAGCATGCACATGCGACAAGCGCAATTTTTCCCTACCCATCCTTCGTGGATGATGTTCTGCCGCCCTTTTTATTTGTCGCCTCATTACGGATCTTCCCGTCATCGCTTGACACTATCCGTCTCTCGAACGACCGTAACCTCTTGCTCGTATCGTTGAATGGTTATTTTCGAGCTCGCTAAACTCCTCAACCTATGCTCCCTTCCCTCCACGCCTCCAATCTTTATATGAATTAGATCAGCTTTTGGGCTTCTTTCCTCAGCGTCCTCGACAGTGAGTTTGACCAGCTTGGCTCAGTTCTTCTCCCTTCTAAGTCAACCGTTTCGAAGTTTCCCCGCCCCGCCTGGACGTCAAGTCTAACGGTTTTGGTCTTTGGATGTATCCGTTGGGTCCATATTCCTGTTTGCTGCACTCGTCACGGTTGGGCGTATGCACATTCAGGCGGTGGACCTGACAAGCAGGCACCATTAGGCGCTAGTGCTACAGGAGGTCAAGCCAGTCTAGCAGTAAATCTGGTGCGCCGCTTTCCCGTCACCGGCTTGGTAACCAATGGCTCACTTATGCCCACTTACTTCTGCACTCAGCCGAGCTCTAAGTCGTCAACTCTGGCTGCGGGCTGATGCTTGGGTAGGTTCTTGGTCGTCTTGAATATAATGCTGACGTCAACTTAGTAGAGCGGGAGAGACGGATCCGCTACCCACAACCTAGGGCTTGTCCCTTTCAGCGGTTACCAGTGGGCGAAAGCTAAGTGCACTAGAATTGAATATCGTTTCGAAGTCGAGTTCTGATCTTCTTCTACCTCTCTCCTCTTTATCTCCCTCTTTGTGGTCCTTTCTCATCAACTCCATGACCTCTTCGCACCGACGCTCTTGGGAGTCGTACGTCACGGAATCCTTACAGGGAAGTCACCCGCCAACATATTGCTTGCTGTTTCTGGCTGAAGACGCAGAGTTCCGGACTTGAATTTTTCCCTTCCATCCCTCGTTGTCGTCTTCGGTTTGACGAGCGTCTGTCTTCCCCTCCACTTCAACTTCCCCCTCTCGACGCCTCGATCCACCATTCCTCAGCAGTTAGTGCCCACTCTAGCAACACATAGGGGTGATAGTAGCTGTTCTCTGGGCACAGAATAGTGAGAACCCCCGCCTTTCATATATTTTAACATCCGGCCCCGCTGGGCGAGCCGACCATCTCGGAAAGTTCGTTGTCCTCTTCAGGTCGTGGGCTTCTGGATGTATCCAGAGAGTTGAGCTCATGCATTAGCACATCTGCCTATCTCTAGAGCTGGGCAGGTGTGGATGTATTGCGTCAGCTCTCGCGGATGTCCTGTGGCATCTCGCCGTAGGATTTCCAGCTGGGTTGGCAGTGCGTCTGGTGAGTTATCAACCAGAACTCCCCATTGTTACTGGTCAAGCTATTCAGTTTACTCACATATACGTATAGCCAAGTTCAAGTCGTCAGCTTCGTCTGCATGCTGACGCTTGGGTAGGTGAACGTCCAGATTGGGTGGGTTTCTCAACGCTGACCTTGAACGTTGGATAGGCGGGAGCAAACGATCCCACCACCCACGACCCATTATAGTTGGGTGCCATGGAAGGAAAGCTAAGTGAACTTTCGAAGAGCAGAGGAGTCCAGACTCATCGCTAATCTCGTTACCCACCCCGTTTTCCTTTATCCTCTTGCCTTTCTACTATCTGATTGCTGCTTGTCACCGTTTCACGCCAGAGACCTAGACGCGCTGGACCTGGTTCATGCTCTTTCCTGTGCTCTCGGATGCTCCGCAGACTTGGTTGTCGAAGTCGTTGGGTTGTAATGCGTCTGACGGAGCCAGCGCTTGCAGCCGAATTTCTCCCTCCCCGTCCTTCGCGGATGATTTTTATGCCTCATTAGCTTCCCAATTATATACTGTAAGGTTTACTCGTCGGATCTCATAATTTATTCGTTCACTTCACAACCACGCCATGTTGAGCGATAAGAGTTCTTCTCCCAGCAGCCGCCTCATCTCCTCTAGGTCTCTCCCAATTTACTCTTCCTACACCGAAGTTCGCCAGAAGTTGCAGCTGGTTTTCACATGGCACGTAGGGTGTGCTTCAGTTAATCGCATTGATGAGCGGCTTCGGGATGATTGTAGCCTTTGCAGGTGCTGTTACCTGTACAGAGAAAACATTGGGAAAGCTATCCTCAGTACGTCCACTAATTACACCTTTCTTCAATCCATTATGTGAGGTCTCTCTTCCGTAGATAAGGACATGCTTCAAAACATTCAACTCTTTACTTCTTTCGAATGTTGTCGGTTGAGCCATCGGCCGAGATAAATATTTGTTGTGGCACTCCTCGACAACAACACGCCACGCAACCTCAACCATGTCGATCCCAGAGGCCCTCTTCCCTTTCCCCTGCCCCAGTCCCCATCTTCGCGTTCAGGAAATTCGTCGAAGGCGGGCTCAGTCGGGGACGGGGCAGCGCTTCCTTGCTACCAGCTTACCACCCGGAACGACCTTCTGGACGACTCCAATATTGACAAGGACTTGATGGACGACGTCAAGAAGCGACTAAATACCCTTTCACAGAATGGCGAGACAGACCGGAGGCTAGGGCTCACTTGACCGAAGAACCCGAAAGGTCAGCCTGCGCAAGACGCGCAAGCAGCAAGACGTCATCCAGCTTATGAGTTCCTTCCGCACCACTGCGCGAAAGAACTTCGAGACGTTGAATTTGTACAACATCCAGGAGCGATGGTGCTGTGGAGACGATCCGTTTTTAATCAGGGAGGGGTTGAGAGAAGCTGTTTGACGATTTGTGTGATGTGGAGCTGGGGAAGTGAGTCGACCTGTCGCGACCATATCTGCCTTTTGGCACCACCTCGAGAATGAAATGGGGATCTAACAAAGCTTCTTTCCAAGTCGGAGCGCTTTACTACGCTCTCAAGTTTTCTGCGCTTCACCGTCGCATCTTCCTTTTCGCCATCTTTAGCGAGAATGGAGGCAAGGTCAATGCAAACAAGAGAAGACTGCGTGAGCTTTATGCCCGAGCAAAGGCCCTGTTTGATCTGGTCGCGCCACAGGAGTACAACATTGAGGCTTCGGAGGAGTGAGTATGATCTAATCGACGTTAGAAACCCGTACGCTGACAATAAGTGCTTCCAGGGAGGAGATTGGAGTTTTGTCACCATTGCCGCTACTCCGAGAGATCGTGGCCCATTTGGAAGCTGTCAGAAACTCTGGAGGGAGTGGCCTGACCATCTACTTCACCAAGGTTAGTGGCGAGCTTGCGAACCCCCTGACGAACCGATCCAATCGAGGCCGTTCAACAGGAGAGCCGCATTCATACTTTAATCAACCTAGTTCTCTACTCCGACTTGCCAATCACAAACCCGAGGATTCCGGAACTGGATTATTCTTCATACATCATGTAAGTCTCGGTTCAACAACTCGCGTTTCGAAACCACTCCCTACAGGATGCCTCAGGTTAGAATTATACGAGAGGAGCGGCGAACGCAACAAGACAGATAAATAATACTGTATTCGTCTCTGTCAGTGAAGGTGCACGTTCATTGTGAGTACATGAATTGGACGAAGAGACGAGGCGTTTGAACGTTCGATTCCTCTGCAGCACCGTATTGGATTCTGCTCTCGATTCTCGTCACGCTCTCAACGCAAAGGCAAGAAGGTACTAAATATTTTGCTCCGCGCTTTCAATCTACTAATATTGTACTCGTCCTCAGGAAATCGAGACAGCACCTTGACTACGGGCTCGTGCTCGAAGAACTATGTATCCACCGTGTGCCCGAGGTATGATCTTCCCTGGTGGAATTGACCTAGAGTTAATATATATGTTTCATCGATATCCAGGATGAGGATGAGAGCCTAGGGCCATTGATGTTCCATCAGCGAATGGCCACGCGGGTCACGGTGATGGATCCAGAGGCTGAATGGGCGGTGCCGATGTTGGTGGCCGAAATGTAACATCCTCTTTTCGTCATCTACATGTATAGAACATCTAAATTTGTAGCTCTACATGCACTTGCACTACTGGGGTCGATAGCGGACGAAGGGGCGAGAAGCGAATACGATGTGGCCTTGTGGCGCTTTCCCACGAATGGAGGGGTCCCCTCGATGCTTTGGCTCTCACCACCTCACTCGTCCCCGAAAGTCTGATAACAACCCCCTCGAGGAGTGCTAAAATATCGAACACAGGATCCCGCCACCTATCATCGATACCAATACAATTACTCGCCGATTCTAATCCAACCGGTCCAAACTTTAAGGCTGGGGCCGCTGGGCATCCACCGCCCAAACAACAGCATCATCCTCTCAACTATCTAGACTCACTAACCGACCTTATGGTACTGCTCATGCCGCTGATGCCATGAAAGAGAATTATTCTGCGCGAGCAATCTAGAAATGTCGGGGAGGGGAGGGATACGAACAGGCCGATTTTGCTCCCGCCCCCCTCACAACAACTACGTCGCCAATTCACTTCTGTCTGCACATGACTTTCCACCATTCAATTGCTGACGAGCCCCCCCCTAAAATCGTCTGTTTCCTCTTGACTCGTTGAACTCTACTGCCACCGAGCATTCCCGATTAGCATGGCTGGTGGAAAGCGCGGTCACGCCAAAAGGAAGCAGCTTCCCACCCAGGGTCATAATCCAAAGAGTAAAGCTCTTGAACGCTCTGCTGAGAAGGGCCAAAAGAAGAAGCATGTTCGGGCCAGAGCTCGCAAACGAGCGAGGTAAGACCTTCTCCCCGGACCGTTTTCTGATGCTTAACTAATTCGATTGGTAGGCGGGTAACACCAAGCTCAGAACAATCATATGTGCCCCCAAAGAAGAGGGTGAGAGCCTCCCTTTCTGGGAATCGAAGACCAGCTGCCGCGAAAGCCGAAGGTCATCATCGATCGGACGACGCCAAAGCGAGTTCCACGCACAATTCGCCTAGGGACCCAGAATCACCCCCTACAAGGTAGTACCAATTAATTCTTCGCCTTCGCGTTTAGCTGTCTGAAATTTCGGTTAGATTGACAGGTCCGGACACCTACCACCTCGCAAAGTCCGGCAGGGAGCAATCCCCCCCGGCGACCAAGTCCGACAGAAGGCGCTCCTTTCACCATGAAACCAAAACTATTTTGGGGGACAATAACAAACTTCCAGTTGTCGCCCCGATCACCGGGTCCAACTCGCGCGATGGCCGCGAGACGTCTCTCGCCGAAGACACCAACTGCCCACACCCTGATTTTTGGATACCGTTCGGTAATCTTGAGTGTTTGGGCAATCCGAAGATTTCTTTCCCCTTAAATATGCGAAATGATGGAGCCGGGTCCCGAGATATTCTCATGGGTTCCAACCGAGATTGTGACTACATCATCTTCGGTCCAGAAGTTGGTGAGGACTTCTTGGATAAATTTTCCGCCACAAACGTCTGAGCTTACCCATGGATCCTCAAAAGGCCGCTATCACTGTCGGTTGACTCTCGAGCTTGGCCTACCGGATAATGGCCCGCTTCGTCGCCAGGTTGTGGTGAAGAAGATTCATACCACAATCAGCCCTAGTTGGCTTAGTACAATGGTAAGCACTCGCGGAGGTACCACCCGGGACATTTCTCCTTTCCAACCTTCGTCTTTCTAGATATGTACAGGAGAAGAAAGGATTGTCGTTGAGGACACAATGGTCTTGCCGTGTGGAGCTGTCATCCAGTTCGGAAATGGTGACCGCTACGTGTATACCGGACCTCAGGTAAGCTACGTATTCCTATTACACCCGAGGATTGGTCTAAAGCATTACTATATTCAGCTTTCCGGACTTTACTCGCAAGAATCGCATCTTTATGGTGGCGAAAATCTTAATTCTCGCGTGACGCGAGTGCAGAGGCGGAGCGACAAGCTTCAGTTTGTGGCGAAAGAAATCCCCTATTCTCACGTACACATGGCGAGGAAAGAGATTTTGACTTACGAAAGCCTTGGTTATCACCCTAGAATTGCTCGATTTATGGAGTCGTTTTACGACTTCCGTTCCGGTGTACATAGTGAGTTTTCTTATTATTCATAGCGGATCTCAGGTCGTTCTGATCCAGCTCGTAGACCTGATTCTCGAATTAGGATCTACGGACCTCTATCGTTACATCTCGGAAAAACGCCCTCACGACCAACTTACGCTCCAGATGAATGCGTCGCAGTGGACCAGGCAGATCACCGAGGGTATTGCCGTACGTGAAAAGCTGTTCTGTTTCACAACGTCTGCGAGTTTAATACCCATCACATCCTGCTAGCATATGCACGCACATGGCATTACTCATCGGGATATAAAACCACAGAATATTCTGGTGCTTATCGCCGCCTCGGGTCGCGTGGATCTTAAAGTGATGGATATGGGACTGGCGAAACAGTATACCGGGCCAGTGACCGAGCAGGTAAGCACGGATTCCTCGAAATACCAATTTCTTTGTCGAATTTTTGATTGCGTAGTGGTTTGCCGGTACCCCGCAATGGGCTGCGCCGGGTCCCTTTATGGCTTACAAAGACAGCAAACTGGTAGATTGCTATGCAATCGGGCGGGTACTATTCTTCATGTATGTATCGAAAACGTCAGCAGTCGCTATCAACTTTAACCGACCGTCTTCCCGATCTTCTAGGCTCACGACGCACCCGTGGCCGAAGGAGAGTCGAGAATCGAATAGAACGTGCGGGTGTGTGGAGGACTGTTGGAACGAATGCACTAAGAGAAAGACTGCTTTTCGGGCCATAAAAAAATGCGGGAGCGGGACATGAATGTAAGTGAAAGCTGAGACACGTTGAACGCCTCCTAACAACAAACCGTGTTGGTCTCATTATAGGTCTTGACTTCTTAAAAAATGTCTTGGTTGGGATTCCCGAACGTTGTTACAATACTGCAGCGATGCTTGATCACTGCTATCTGGCTGATGACAGCGGGGCCCAGGCATAGTTTAGCTTTAACGCTTCTTTTCAATCCCATTAAAAGCATCCGTCGAACGCAACGTCCGTCCTCTGACCTCGTTAATGGTCTGTAATTGATGAAAGATGGCTTTTTGAAAAGCTTATGTAATGTATAGAGGAGACAGAAGAAACGAAAAAAATGAGGGTTGGCTCCCTAACCACCAAGTCGGAGCACAGTCCTATCCAGCCAATACCCCCTATGTTGCCGACATTACTCCTGAATGCGATCTTCTCCGGGGTAGAGTGGGAGACCATCTTGAACAGGAGAATGCAGCGAGAATCGCCGACGCCCCGATTCATGGAGCCTCGCTTCGTCCTTGATGACGTAGCTGATATCTCCGCGTATTTTGCCCCAGACTAATGAATGGGGCACTCAGGTAGTATTCAATAGCTAACGAAGGGACACTGTACCTTCTTCCGTAAGAGATGGAGCATTTAAGAGATAGTCTACCATTGGTTTTAGAAATGGCGACAGCTGCTTGTAGGGCACTGGTTGCCATCCCCACCGCGTTTTCATCCCGGAGCAAATCCTACGGTCAAGAGCAGGTTTCAGTGGCACTCAAATAATTGACTTATGAGATTTTACTTGGGCCAGCGTTCAGAACACAACTGCCTCCGGGAACGTATTAACTTGTGGAACCAGGTTTGAACCTTCACCGTCACCTGTCCTAGAGTAAGAAGGCATTTCTCCTTATAAGAGCAAGGAGTGAGGACGTACCGCTTTCTGCTCTCGCTGTTCGGATACTAGCTGGGCGTACAACCTTGCCAGGTCTGAGCCTGACGAACAAGCCTGAACGCGTCGCCAAAGCCTCATAACGTCGCGTTTGAGATAGTATTGACTGGCTTGACTTGCGGTGCCGCTTTCTGATCCTACTGTCAGGAAAATCTAGTTGTGAGTTCTTTGCCGCAAATGCTGAGCGAGCGTGCCATTACGTTCTTTAGTCCATGGTAACCGCTCCAGAAAGCGCGTAGAGAGATCGGGAAAATCTTTCGACACATCTTTTGAGTCAAGAAAGCTAATTTTATGTTTGTTTCAGTGCGGCGAAAATCAATTGATTGAGAAACAACCGTACTTTTTTGCCGCGCAAGCCCAGCAATATTTACGCCAGATATGGAATGCTTCTAGATCAGCTTCCTTGTCACATCCCACCCCCTTGAAAAACATAATTAGTCATTGTCTATGGTGATAACGGACTCCTTCTCTGACCTGGCACTCGCTGGTATATATGAATGCAACTACTTCTGGCGCCGCGACGCCACGCCAAAATGATAGTCCCTGCAAATCCAGCGCTTCAATCCAACAAGGGCTGGAGGTCTTGCTCATGAACGCAGCCCTCAGACGTTTAGTTGCCCGAGCGAGAGATAGTAAGTTGGCCGGGTGAAGAAAACGGCAAATCTGTCCCCGCCGTCAGTCATTAGCCTTTCTCCATCACCTCGAGTACTTGAAGCACGCACGATCGCGAGAACACTTTTCGGAAGGGACAGGAATTTTGAAAGGTCTAGACGATTTGGGTGGACCATCCGGCTGCGGGAATCCATCAGATGCAGTCTGCCGGTATCTGTTAATAGCCTGAAGAGGTGCGGGCAGGAGAACTGAAGTGATCCCTCGTCCTCGAGAGTGGAGGCGGCACTATGGGAAAGAAAGCGCGAGTTTCTTGGCCGATATCTTCTTTTCTGGGCTGTTGGATTATTCCGGAGGATGACGGCCGAGAACGAGGTTCGAACGTTCTGACTAATCGAACGCGTGACGACGAACTTCTCACGTGGTTCGTGCGCTGAGCACGGCGTGTGGGCGTACGTGTTCAAATTAAATATTCACCTAGCACTCGAGTACTCTTACTATCATCTTCGACAACGAAGACGCGACGGGGGATATTCTCATGGTCCTAGATTACGATGACGGGGTGACGCGGCAACCGGGTTGACCGCTAGTGTCCCCCACCCCGTTTGAGTTGGTAGGCTAAAATCATCTCCCTAGGAGTAGCTGAGGTTGTCTACCGGGCATGATGGAAGATTGGGGGCATACCACGTTAAAAACGGTTGAAATGGCACGACGACTTTGCTGAACGGTGGTTTCCTCTCTGCATTGTCAAAACACACCAGGTTCTAGACGCATCACAGGAATGCTCAATTATACAGCGTTGATTGAGCCGAAAGCTTTGGGTTCGGCGTATGGCTATTACCGGGGGAGGGGTTGTTTGTCGTTCAAATGTATTGATTTTACTTCGGTCCGGTCAGCAGGGCCCCTGGCTTTCGGTCTCCGCTCCACAGCCACTTCACGTGAAGGAGCCAGAGCAACCTTATAACCCCCCTCCACCCTCGCCGTCCAACCGCTCAATCAGACCTCATCTCCTCTTCTCTTCCAACACCCCGGTTCAACTGCTACAGTCCTCTTCTAAAATCTACTCAGATAATGGACGATAAGTGCGGTTAGATCACGCCACCTGCCTCTGTCTCCTTTCTAAAGTCGACTCTCTCCCAACAGGTCGGCTTCCTCCGTCACGTCCACCTCTTACCGTCGCGGGTCTCTGGATGTATCTGTATAATTGGGACGCGGTACCTGCTTGGCTGCTTCCACTTCGTTGTTTCGGCCGGGTGGTTGCGCATTCGGGAGCTGGCCCTGGCAAACTCGGGGCTCTCGGGTACTCTTGCCGTCAGAGATTAAGCCGGGTTAGCAGTAAATCTGGTGCGATACGCTTCTGCCGACGGGTGTGCGCCGTGTTTTAATTAATCGTTTGTTCAGCCGAGCTCCAAGGCGTCGGTTTCGGCTGCGAACTGATGCTTGGGTAAGGTGCTTTTCGCTTCGTGTTTTCAAGATTTAGACGCTAATATAAGACTGGAAAGGGCGGGAGGGACCGATCCCGTTACCCCGCGACGAGGGGCTTGTCCCTTTTGGCCGTGGCTACGTAGATAAAGCTAAGTGGATTTGAATTGTATAGCGTTCTTGAGCAGGCTACTGACCTTGCCCCTCCGCTCATCTCTTTACCTCGCTCTTCATTAACTCTTCATTAACTCTTCATTAACTCTCTCTATCACCTCTTCGCGTAGGAGCTCGCGCGAGTCAAAGGCGATGCCGGACGGTTACTCCTGTCCCAAAGCGATCGCTCGCTCACATGCCCTTTGCTCATATCAGCTAAGCGTGCACATGCGACCAGCGCAATTTTTCCCTCCCCATCCTTCGTGGATGATGTTCTGTCGCCCTTTTTACTTGTCGTCTCATTACGAACCCTCCTGTCATCGCTTGACACTATCCGTCTCTCAAACGACCGTAACCCCTTGCTCTTATCGTCGAATGTTTACTTTCGAGCTAGCTGAACTCGTCAACCTATGTACCCTTCCTTCCACTCTTCCAGTCTTCATGCGAATTAGATCAGTTTTTGCGCTTCTTTCCCCAGCGTCCTCGACAGTAAGTTTGTCCAGCTCGCCTCAGTTCTCTCCCTTCTAAGTCGACCGTTTCGAAGTTTTCCAGCCTCGCCTGGACGTCAAGTTTAACGGTCGTGGTCTTTGGATGTATCCGTTGGGTTCATATTCCTGTTTGCCGCACTCGCCACGGTTGGGCGTATGCACATTCAGGCGGTGGACCTGACAAGCAGGCACCATTAGGCGCTAGTGCTACAGGAGGTCAAGACGGTCTAGCAGTACATCTGGTGCCCCGCTTTCCCGTCACCGGCTTTGTAACCAATGGGCTCACTTATTTCTGCACTCTAAGTCGTCAACTCTGGCTGCGGGCTGATGCTTGGGTAGGTTATTGTTCGGCTTGGTCGTCTTGAATATAATGCTAACGTCAAGCTTAATAGAGCGGGAGAGACCGATCCGCTACCCACGACCTGGGGGCTTGTTCCTTTCAGCGGTTACTAGCCGGCGAAAGCTGAGTGCACTAGAATTGCATCTCGTTTCGAAGTCGAGTTCTGACCTTCTTCTACCTCTCTCCACTTTATCTCCCTCTTTGTGGTCCTTTCTCATCAACTCCATGACCTCTTCGCACCGACGCTCTTAGGAGTCGTACGTCACGGAATCCTCTATCATGTACAGGGAAGTCACCCGCCAGCATATTGCTTGCTGTTTCTGGCCGAAGACGCAGGGTTCCAGGCTGAGCATTTCCCTTCTATCCCTCGTTGACGTCTTCGGTTTGACGAGCGTCTGTCTTCCCCTCCCCTTCCACTTCCCCCTCTCGACGCCTCGATGCACCATTCTTGAGCCGTTGGTGCCCACTCGAGCAACACACCGAGATGATATTAACTGTTTTCTGGGCACAGGACAGTGAGATCCTCCGTCTTTCATATACTTTTGATATCCAGCCCCGCTGGGCGAGCTGACCATCTCGCAAAGTTCTTTGTACTCTTCAGGTCGTGGGCTTCTGGATGGATCCAGAGAGTTGAGTTCATGCATCAGCGCACCTTCTTTTGTCTCGGACCGGGCAGGTGTGGGTGTACTGCGTCACCTCTCGCGGATGTTCTGTGACATCTCGCCGTAGGAT
>WSTY01001009.1:0-12947 GCA_019633465.1 Tulasnella sp. 417
GAAATAAAACGAATAGCGGATGTAAAAAGTGAGTAATTATTTACATACTAAGATATAAGCTATTTGAAGGTCATTTGTCATTTGTCATTTGCCATTTGTCATTTGTAGGCCAATAATGTCATTTGTGTGGCCCGAACGGCGCGCCATAGTCGGAGGCCTATGAAAATTGATCTTGCCACTCGCGACTTCATGTCCTTATGGCTGGCACAGATCAATGAACCCACCAAGTTAGGAACAACTAGTCTTTGCGTGCGACCTTTACATATCCCGCAGACCGGGGCCCTCTGTCTTACTATTAAAAGATAGAAAAACGCTTTGTGAAATTTACTTTGGGAAAATACTTGTTAGAATAACCAATGCGCTTTGCGGACTTGTCAGTAATATAGACAAGACCGGCCTCGCTTCGCTTCGGTCTGGGCATCCACTAAGCAATCAAAGCCTTTCACAGTGACAGAGTTAGAATAAGTAATACATAGATGGAGAACCAACATGGCAGGACCGGAGCCCAGACAATGAGGCTGGAGGGTGGGTCGTCCGAGGGACGGAGCAATGTGGTTCTATCTGAGCCACTTTGCGCTTTATATCCAAAAGGTGCAGGGCAATAAGGGCTCCGCAGTGAATGCGAAGTGAACCTTCAACGTCATACATGGAGCAACTTTCCGATCTGGGCCGTTTTTCGCCGTGGCGCCAAAGATCGCCGTTGTCCGATTACCCTGCCGCGGCGCCGGTGCTCCACAGAGAGAAGTAGCAAGGATAACAAATCTCGTTATGGGCACAACACGAAAGTAGTGACACAGTTGGACAGTCAATTCTCTCATTGTCGAGGGAATGAGTGGCAAAGAGCAACAGATTGAGGGTGTCTGTGGCGGCAACATACTAAATTGTTCCGGAAGCCCATATTGCGTGTTCCAGTAAGAGGGAGATAGTATTGGTGGGTACTAATAATGTAAAGACCATCGCAGATTCTCGGTGCCGAAGAGGGGTTCGGAGCCGCAAGGCTAGCGATCATTGACCAATGGGAGAGGCGAAAGTTCCACTCCGCCGAGCTCCACCCAGCAGAGGACCAATCAGAAGTGGAGATTCCCTAGCAACGGGCCGTCGTTAAGGAAGTGGGCCTGTCTGGATAATAATATAAGGTAAAGTAAAGATATCCAGGCATGCGGAGAGTTATGACCGACACGTGCTGCAGTTTCTCCAGCTGCAGCCACCTGTATCGGCGACAGTGGGCTTGCCCGCGATAAGAATGATTGAGCGAGTCGTAGTTTTTCTCATTGGGTCGGTTGAGCTAAAGAAGAAATGAGGTGGTGAAGTTCAACCCCTGACTTCGACCTGCTGACTCTTTCGAAGACTTATGTATGACAGCATTTTTCACGGAATATTGAATCCAATACTTTGGGGGCTATGCCTTAGCCGTGAGCGGCCTAAACCTAGATCCTATGCGCTAGTCCAACAGCTCAGGGTTCCCGATGGACCCTCTTCCTCTCCCTCGTTGGCTGCTTGTTAGATAATGGACACCAGCTCCGGGCAAGGCCGCGCTAGATTGAGGCTTGAAGCTCATTCACTGCATATTGCGTAATGCATCGGACGGCATGCATATACTGAAGAAAGCTCGCCCACGGCCAAGACCCTGCGGTAATTTTCTCCATAAGGCATCCCGACGGCGAGCCCCCGTCATGGATTTCTTGATTTGTCTTTGGGGGATGTGGGCTCGGGGACGATGATCTAATTTTGACGAACGGGTACAAAGACTTCCTACCTCGGCATGGTATGCCCGCCTTGACTCCCCGGTCCTCCTCATCCCTAGGTCAGCCACCACCACATTTCTTTCTCCCGATATAACTCAGTGGCTAGGCGACAAAAGGTGGCCCACTAGCCTGGCGTTCGGATCTCGACCGAGAGACCCTTAAACCCCTTAAATCGCAAACGAAGTAGGCTGTAGCCCGTTGGTATGAAGTGTAGGTTGTGGGATTGAATTTTCCATGAAGAACAACGTCATACTTACGAGCAACTAATGATGCTAGACCTACTCCAGTCATTGGCTCGCCAAATTTATTCATACACTAGTCAGGGATTAATATTTGGCAATCTATGTGATAGAAACCGGGAGGGAACATGATCCTTAGGCCTGACCTCGCACTTTTGAGGCAAACTGCTCGGTCTGAATCAGGTTAGACCGCAGTCCGCCATTTGACGCGCGAATTGGCGAGCGAGGACGAGGTGATTTCAGATGAGTGGAGTTGACCTCTAATTGCTTGCGTAATGGCATTCAATTTGGCAGGAAGGCAATCCGGGAGATCGATGGGAAAGAGTTCTGTTTCTTGGGATCGCGATTCCTCATGGAACGGGGGAGTCCGACTGTAGATATACCAACGAACCCTCCCCTCCCTCCACTTGGCCCGTATAGCTGTTTTAGGTGCTCTTAGCATCGTACACGCGGAACCCAAGGGTTTTTATCGCGATCAAGAAGCCAGCGAGTGATGGCAGCCAACACAGCAAGGCACCTAGCGGGATATTATTAGGCTCCTTTTAACCAAATCGAAGAATACCAATGCGTATTTGGGAATAAAGGTACAGATTTGCCATGAGAGAGATAACCACAGCTATTATTCGGGCGATGTTAGATACTGAGTGAAACTCAAAACAAGACGCGTGGCACGATTTGGAAAATGTTGAAGTCTCAGGGTTGATCTAACCACGAGACCTACTTGAATGTCTCGCCTGCTATAGAGAGTCAGATCTCGCTCAACTTCATCTGGAGGACTTACTATAATCTTTGTTGGATAAGAGAGCGTAGCACTCCGGAGGGAACCGAGGTTCCTGATAGACTAAGTCCTCTATAGCCTCGATGAGCTCCTTTCGCCGCTCGGCGGTGAACATATTCGACTCGACCAGTGCCTTTAACTCTGGGTCGTCGCATATGCTCTGTATCGTGAAGACGTCCACAATCGTCGTCTTCTCTGGCAAGAGCCCAGATTGGTTACAGGCCTTACGAACCGCTTTCGATAAGCATGTTATAATGATATCAGACAGGATAAAGTGACTTGTAAATATGACTTGGTGAGACTCAAGTCAGCTAAATCTGACCACTTTTGTAGGTGTCGGTTCCTAGAGGGTTCAATGTTTTCCTTCTTTCGTCTAAGCACGAGTCGTCAACCAATAGGAATCCTCTCAAAGGTTCCCCCACCCCTTCCCTCAGGGAGAGGTTCCACGTACAAAAAGGGTCAATATTTCCGGTATGAAGTGAAGACGGGCCACCGAGTGATGGGAGCCAATAACGCAAGGCACACATCGGGCTATCGTTATCTGAACGGCGATGTATTTGCCCGGGCAAAATATGACAGTAAACACAACACCACCATGGCTAGCTAGGGTCTCATAAACTGTACCAATCCAACAAAAGCAAGGCGCTCTGTATAACTTTGACGGATGTTGAGGTCTCGGGGTGGATCCAACCCCGAGATGGATCCAACCCCGAGATGGATCCAACCCCGAGATGGATCCAACCCCGAGACCTACTTGAGCGTTTGGCCTGCTATAAAGTGCATAAGATTCCGCTTGACCCCTTTTAAAAATGTCTATAAAACTCACTATAATCTTTGTTGGACAATAGAGCGTAACACTCCGAAGGGAAGGCTGGTTCCTGATAGACCAGGTCCTCTGTAGCCTCGAAGAGCTCCTCTCGGCGCTCGGCACTGAACATATTCGACTCGATCAGAGCCTTCAACTCCGGGTCGTCGTATATGTTCCGTATCGTGAAAACGTCCGCAATCGTCGTCTTCTCGGGGGTTGGCTCAGGCTGGTTGCGGGCCTTGCGAATCGCATTGGATAAACATGTTATGATGTTATCAATGTCGCGTCGATCATCAGTTATGTGGCGCGTCAGTTCCTCGTAGTCCTTTAGCAAGCGAAGACAGTCTTGAACCAAAATGTAACTCGCAATCAGAGTTCGATTCAGAACCTCGTGAAGAAGGGAGCGTACTTTGTTGGTATGCTGCCTGATTGAGTTAGAAAGATTAGGTGAGAGGGAAAGTCTTAAGACGAGGAGGTTAAGGCCTAAAGATGACAAGTGCTTACCCTTTGCCACTTGACGATTCTTGCCCAGAATTCACCGCTGAATCTGTGACTGTTTGTCGCCTTTTGAAAGGAACCATCCTAGTCAGCATAGGGCCTGTTTAGGCGTGAAATTTGCCGTACCAGGAACAACATCAGCTCGACATGGTCCATTTGGCTTCCCAGGTACGTGTGGCCTTCGCTGCGCGCGCGGCCTTCGCCGTGGCCTCCGAAGTATATGATACCCTCACGCGCCGTAGCCGAGGACAAATTGCCCTTAATCCTGGTGGCAAACCCCGATGGTTAGGCGCAGCAAGCATTCTATCAGGAGTTGTTGCAGACTCACCGGTCCAATCGTTGATCGATACAGTCAATAATGGCACTTCGGTAATGCACCGAATGACGCCGCAGAATGGCCGCCAAGTCATCCGCGAGGGAAACTCTTTCATTCAAACTTTGTGAAGGAAAATGTCCACTTCGATGTCTTATAGGAGAGCCGAGCTTTGTGGACTCTGGGACTGATTTCAGCTATGCCAGGTCGGGGAGGCTCAGCATGGAGGAAAGCAGGAAGCGAAGAAAATGAAACAACGAACCTTCATTCCCGTGGTCGACAGGGGCCATCGTTCGAACCATGTCGGATGCTGGGTATGAAAATGTCAGTACTTGGCCGGAGCAGTGAGGGGACTCGACTTTCTGTTATTGCGACCACAATGATAGACGTTGTCATGTAGGACTGGAGAGATGTAGGAGGGACGAGGGTTCAAATTCCTCGGACTGGGTCTTTTAAGAGTGGTGAGCCTGATTTTCTGATGGCTGCCTTGCGTGTCTAAACAGAAGATCCCTTGCACAAGCTAAATGCCTCAGCCTCGTGCCCAAACTTAAGTACGAACAGCCCTATTTCTTGACTAATGGAAGAGGGATTATGGCTTTCATAGAAGTTATCGGTGTTTCTGGAAAACTACCTCGAGAATTTAACTGGTGGGCTCATCCAAGGGTCAACTGACAAGCATGCCTATACTCGAAACATCCCCCAGCTTTCTCCAACCTCGTCCTCTAGATGACGGAGAGGGGGGGAACATATCAAGGCGGGTTTTGAACGCTTTGTGAGTCCCGTGTTGATCCTTTACTGGTCCGCTTCAACGCACTAGAGCTAACATGATGCGTCCGGGTGCGTAGATGCCGAGCCGGTGCGCCTCTCAGTGAAGAGAATATCAGATCGATATCATCTCGCCTGCTCTCAGCTTTTACTCCACCCTCCACTGGCGTGTCTCAGGAGGCATCTGTCGCAACGGCATCGGGTGGTCTGCCGCACCAAGTGCCGTCAAGGAACATCCAGGGAGCTAACACTTCAAGTTCTCAAGTGAGCCAACATTCTGAACTTATACTGCTCAGTCGTCTTGAGTGACACAGCACTCTAAAAGACAGCTGCGGACATAGCAAATGCCATGATGGAGCTTTCTTTCTCTGTTGAAGCTGACGGATTTGATCCTCCAGGCTCGCCTGCGGGCAGGTCCTGGGCGGTAGGCAATGGGATTCTTGAAGTCGTTGAAGGGAGCACGGTATCTTCGAGGCGTGAGGAAGCGACGGGCGCCCTCGTCGAGGCAACGAGGATCAGGGGACGTCACAGACGTCCGGACTTGGAGGAAGGAGGAATCGTTGATGAGCGGAGTGGGGTTGGGGTAGGACGATGGCAGGAGTGGAGCGCTCAGGCACAACATATCACGTTTATCGTTGTTCAGATCACCCTGTTGCTGGCTGGCGTAGTGAAGCTCTTAGAGATGATGGGCTCCCTCAAAGGTACAAGCGGCTGAATAAATGTGGACGTTGTGGCGACTTTCCTTCTCATGTGTCGCGCTCCTGAGATATCACCCACCAGGGACAGATCGTCTACGGCCACGGCATTTAACACCACCTTGCATCGAAGCACACAATATGACTTGCATTTATTCAAGGCCTCAACGAACTCGTGAAACGTACCGTTCTAACTGTCGGCCAATCTTCAGAGAGGTGGATGCATGAATACCGAATGCAAATCTTGAAGCTCCAAGTTCCGGCGGAGGCGAGCGCCCATCATCGAAGATGAAGAAGTATTTGGAATTGCTAGATTGAGACACTTCCGAAACCGCTGTTAGGACGGGTGAGTGAGAGAGTTGAGGGATCGTTTCGGACGTGTTTGGATACCGCTCAGGGTACGAGGGAATCACTCCCCGACGAGCGTTTGAGCGAGCGAACAAAGGGCGGCGGCTAACACATGAGTTGGGATTTGTGGCACAGTACATACACTTGCTGAGTGAATCCATCCTGCATAAAGTAAGTCGGTGGTTGGCCGGCGCGCCGGGGGTTCTGTTCAGGTGCAACCCTCTCTTCGTCGTCACGCCCGGGGGTGAAACGATGACAGTCCAAACAGCAATCTTCGTTCTACGCAAACCAAAGCTCACCCACCACCATCGCTTCCACTCCCTCCGACACGCTTCACTCCCAATCCGATTACCATCAGTAGAAGAGGAACGCTCAGACGACGCGGTCTCCCAAGAGTCCAAGCACTCAAGACTGCTAGTGCCTAGGATGGCAGAGCGTGTAGCTCTCAAACCGCCTCACCCACGCACGTCCCCAACATCCCCCCCCCTTTCACACTTTCGGACGCGTCTTTAGCTGATTTCTTTGCACCAGCCGAGGTGGAGAACTGGGAGGACGACTTTGAGTTCCACAGTCCAACTGAAGATCGCCCGAAAACGGCAGACGCCCCTGTGCGAACGAGCTTCAGCGCAGCCAATCGCGGCTCGATAGGTTGGGATGATGACGACGAAGCTCTCGACCAGAGGCTGGAATCGACCTCCTAGCATGCTCCTCGAGCTGACTCTGGCGACTGAGGAAACTCGGATGACGATGGGTTCGAAGGACCGGCTTTGCTCCGAAGACGCTTCAGATCGCCGGACCCCATGGCAAATGAACCACCAACGGGAAAGACAACTTTGGGCCCGACGCGAGCCCTTACGACGTTGATCGAACAGTAACTCTCAATAACTATTCGAATTTCTCGCCAGCAGCAGCGGCAATGGGTCCACTGGGCCTCGATCAGCAACGTCAATCTTCCGCGTTCCTCTGCCGTCCAGCTCCCAACATCACGCCCGCATCAGCTTTCTCGCTGGGAGCTTCACCACACACCTTCGCCAAACCACCTTCCATAACTCCACGAGGCTCTCCCTAACGGAGAGCGATGCGTCGGCGCAGGACATTGGCGACCCTCTCACCGTCTTCTCGAGCAAGACCTTCCCCTTACCGCTCGACAGGCCCTCGCCTCCATATTTTCTCGATGCTCATCTCTCGGAACTTGGTCTCTGCATTGGATGCGTCTCACACTGTCTATCCGCTGAGTGAATGTTTGAGGAGGGAGTATGATTTCAACCTGGACTGAAAGAGGCGTTTCACCTTCGAGATCGGTCCAGCTGAAATAACTAATGCACAGGAAACAAAAAGCACGAGGGCCATCGAAGGGGAGGAGGATGAGGAATGAAAGGAAGAGTCGTGGCAGATGTTGGTCTTCGACCGATTCACCTCCTTCTCTTACGGAAGGCCCCTGTCGCTGTGCGAGCCACGAACATATGATCGCGTGCCAAGTAAAAGCTCCCAGCTCTTAAATCTGCAATAAACTCTGTTTCGAAGCACCGAAGTACTTGCTAGTACAGGCAGCTCGTCTAGCCCAATCGTACCTCGTTGGTGTACATAACTTTTGTAGAGGACAGGATAGCGACACTTCACATGACATTGTTGATGATTCAGCGTACAATACGGATTTGTGTTATACGGCTGAACCAAAGTAGGAAAACGACCTACTATCAGGGAGTGAAAAGGTAACGCTGTGATCGGAAACTATGCGATACTTGACCTGATGACGAAATTCAACTTAGGGAACACAACACGTGGAAAGCTAGAGCTCGCGCTCCCCTTCCCCTTTGACTTGTCACTGCCGCGCCCCGAACTCGGTGATTGTGGTATTGCGTAGGGGCTGAGACATCGGGCTTCTTGCCGCTGACGCCTCTTCATCGTTAGTCATTGGCCCTCCTGTGGCCAAACAACAGTGAGCAAGTCCCTAACCCGCGGGGCTGCGCACCCTCATTGACTCAGTTGCGGTCCCTAGCGTGATGTTTTCTTTTTCCGTCAGTCGTCAACCAACAGGAATCCTATCAAAGGAGGCCCAACTTCGGTCATGCACAGGTTCTACGCAACAAGGGCGTCAAGATTTTCGGTATAAATTGACAACGGCCTCCAAGTCATTGAAACTTTACTATGCCCCTTATAAGCTAGCCTCTCAAGTCATGGGCATTGTCCCTCCGGAAACCAATTTGTGTCGCGTGAGAACTCGGCAAGCTGAGGGACACAAGGTTCCGTCCGGAATGCCTGACGAAGTTCGTTCTATGGCTTAGTGGAATTCGTCCTCCTCAACACCCCCCTCACCGCATGCCCTTCCCGTCCTCGTGGCCCCCAAAAAACTACGTAAACTCCATCTAGCACTTCTCTATTATACTTCTGATAGCTCAAAGTATTCGAAAAAAAGACTTTTCATTAATGCCGTCCTCTGACTCGACCGTCTCCGTTACCGCGGCCGGTACGACCCCGCCTGAGCACTTAACGCGTCCTCTAGCGGCGCCCGAACGAGGCATGATCATGACCGTAAGACTTCATTGATACCTTTCAAAGTTGTAAATCGATTCAATCTACCTAGGGTGCTACGGAATATCTCGATACGCCTGAACACCGCGACAGTTTGCATTATCCAAGGCTTAGCCCAGCATCCTCCGGCTTCCCAATGGATACTTGGAGCTAACGGGCCGATTTAATATTACTCTGTCCTATCCGCCAGATCTTCGAAAGGAGTTAACAATGAGCTGCTCCAGAGTGCCGACCATGTTTTGTCCGGCCGGCCTGTGGCATCCGCTCAGGCGCCCACTTGAGCTACTCGATACCGAATGAACTTCGATGGTCCATTCCAGTGTCTTTGCATAATAGGGGCAATTGATTAGAGTTAATTCTTTTGCTATTCCTTTAGACGAGATCGGGATCGGCCGAACTGTAACGCTATTGCAGAACATTCACACCCTGGATTCATACTTTCTGGTCCTAACATAACAGGAAATTGTTGAAGGTTAGGAAGGAAATATAAAATACAATAAACTGAATCTAGGGGGAGGAGGATTTCCGGGAAGCACGCAACGGCGATGGATCGCTGACTTATAACGTTGACACCAAGGTCGACCTTGAGGTTGCCAATACATAGATACGATGCGAACTCATTAGGGGTCCGATGAGCCTTGACACTCAGCTTACACAACAAAAAAGCCAATTAGAAGCTGAAAAATATAGACCAAGTCAACGCCCTTTTCGGGGGTAATAAAACTGAAGATCCCATGCCCAGTCAAAGGATTCAAATATAGTAATCGAGTCTCCTAGAAACCAATTGAAGGAGGCCTTGCCGCCAGTTGAGCACTTTTTAGAGGACCAACAACTCAGACTTATCGACGGTGTAGCTCGAAACCCGAGTCCGACTCGCCAGCAGTGGCCGCTGGTTCATGGAACGTTTAGGTCAGGCAAGAACATGAATGAATATATTCCATAGACACCGTAGAAAACAACAAGACTACACATATGAGAACTAAATCGTGACGATTTTATCAATCGCCGAATCCAGTTGGACAAGACCAAGAGGGAAAAGCTATGTTCGCTAAACCTCTGGGAAGGAAAAAATGCACTCCCAACGCGAAATCGTTATTGAGATGGGAACATCGTTTCCTGTCGCAGCAACATGAAAGAAAGGCTAGACTACATTACCGACCCAAAGACGGGACCAGCAATGCGGTGGGAAAGCTGGCTGTTGGAGAAGCAGGTTATTCACCACTCCTGATAGCTTGAGTTGTTGTTCGGAAGAAAAGCACGAGGAAATGACTGCTTTCACATCTGGATCATCGTAAATGTTGCGTACGACAAAGACATCCGCAAACGTAGGCTTTTCCGGCGCTTCAAGAGCGTAAGCCCTTTGCACGGCCTTCTCCAGAGCGGCTGCAATAAGGGCACTATTGTGGTCGCACGTGTTGCGCCTAGCGGTTGATCTGTAGTCTTGAAGAAGCTTGCTGCATTCTGAGGGGAGGAGACAGTCCTTAGACAAAACCAGAGACACTGAGCAAGCGAGAGAACGTACGGGATGATGACGACGAACCGCTCGACCAGACGCCAGCATCGACGTCCCGGCAGGCTCTTCAAGCTGATTCTGGCAACTGGGGAGACTCGGATGACGATGGGCTCCGGGGTGTTTGAAGGGACGGCTTGGCTCCGAAGACGCTCGCATCCCCGGAACCCTCCCCTGGCAAATGGACCACCGACGGTGAAGATAAAGTTGGCCCCGCGTCGTCGAACAGTAACCCTCAATAATCGTTTGAATTTCGCGCCATCAGCACACGGTGGGTCCAATGCGCCTCGGTTGGCAACGTCAATCTTCCCCGCCCCTGCCGTCCAGCTCCCAACATCCAACATCACGTCCGCATCACCAGCCCCCACTACCGCAACCCTTTCCTCTCCAACATCTCCAACACTTTCTTCATGGGAGCTTCGCCGCACACCTTCGCCGAACTGCATCCCATCACTCCACGATAGTCTCCAGGGAGCGATGGATCGTCGCAGGACGTTGGCAACCTCCTCGACGTCTTCTGGACCAAGATCTTCTCCTTATCGCTCGACAGGTCTTCGCTTCCATATTCTCTCTATGCTTATCTCTCGGAACTTGGTCTCTGCATTTAAGATGCGTCCCACACTCTATCCGCTGAGTGAATGGTTGAGAAGGGAGTATGATGTCGACCTTGACTGGAAGAGCCGTTTAGCCTTCCAGATCGATCCAGCTGAAATAACCAATGCACGGGAAACAAAACGTGAGGGCCATCGAAGGAGAAGAGGATGAGGAATGGGGATTTTGGCGGAGGTTGTTCTTCGACTGAAGCACCTCCTTCGCTTAGGAAGGCCCCAGTCGCTGTGCGAGCACGAACCTCTGACCGCGTGCCAAGTAAAAGCTCCCAGTTCTTACATCTGCGATGATCTCCGTTTCGAAACACCGAAGTACTTGCTAGTACAGGCAGCTTGTCCAAGTTCTCGCCCAATCGTACCTCGTTTATGTTTAAATATACATGACTTTTGTAGACGACCGAATAGCGACGACATTGGTGATGATCCAATGTACAATACGGATTCTGTGCTCTACGGCTGGCTGAACCAAAATAGGAAAACGACCTACTATTAGAGAGTGAAAAGCGGTAGAACTCCGAACTGTGGCTGGAAAACAATGCGATACTTGACCTGATGACGAAATCTCAGGGAACACAACGCGCGGAGAGGTAGAGCTCGCGCTCCCCTTCCCCTTTGTCATGTCACTGTCGCGCGCCGAACTCGGTGCAGTCTTGCGTAAGGACTGAGATATGGGGCCCCGTGCCGCAGACGCCTCTTCATCGTTAGTCATTGGCCCTCTAGTGGCTAAACAACAGTGACCAAATCCCCAATCCGCGGGGCTACCTTCATTGGCTGGTTGCGGTTCTTAGCGAGTTCAAATTATTTTTCTTCTTCGCTCTTAGCCCGAGTCGTCAACTAATACCACTCCAATCAAATGAGCCCCCCACCTCACTCATGCAGAGGTTCCACGCAAATAGGGGCAAGATTCCGGTATAAATTGACAACGACCTCCTTGCAAGTCAATACAACTTTGCTATGCTCCTTACTGTGATGCGCAGGCTATGGCGCAAAGGTCTCGCAGATCCACCTGAACGTGCGGTTAGGGCGAGTCAGGGTAGGGTTCCAAAGAATGGATAGACAATTGAGTTCCGTTTACCAAATACACTCTCTTCCGGACCGTCCGGGCTTCTCCGCATTATCTTGGGGTGGAGCTATTGTGTCGGGGCAAGAACTTTGACAGGTTCCAGGTTCCTGGCTCCCATTCCTCACACCCTTTTTTCTTAAAGATCACAGTTTATTGTGTGCGTGCTATTTATTCTAAACTTAATTGTGCCGCACATGAAACCAGAGATCATCCACGCAGGGGTAGAGAGAGGACTAGTGCTGTATCAACACCCTTTACTGACGCCATAGGACTCCTCACTATTTCAAATCGCTCGCCGAGAGAAATTTTTTTCCCTCAACTTTCGGGCGCTGTACTCCACACCACCTTCTCTGAACCGTTCCTCTCCATTTCCTTACGCCCACCGTCAACTACCAACAACTAAGCTAGTTCATGGGCATATATTTGAATAGATAGAGGGCTGGGAAATCGTGCATGCCCGTATGGTGTGCGATGAATCGCTGCGCTTCCCAGGATCTTTTTGGTCACATTCAGCGTTGAGATACTATTTGTTGTTCTGTGGTTTCAACTTCGCCAACCATAGTTAATAGACCTTTCAGTCACACGAGTATTGGGGTCTCAAGCTCCCAAGAAATTCCTCGGGACGTCGTCCGGTACGCCAAGCAGATCTGTCAGGATCCCCCGAACAGACCCTAAAATGGACGAGCCGCTGGGTGCGCTAGACCGCCCATCGTCAACGGTTGGGCTTATTTTGTTCACTTGCTAGCAGTCGAGGTCCTGAGGTTACGTCCCGTCGACTCGAGCAAACTTAGAATATCAAAGCTCAATCGTTCGGTCATAGGCCTTTTATCGGGGAAGGTCCCACCCAAGTTATGTAACTACGTTGCGCTCTATTAGCAGCAGAAGATACGAAGTTCTAATCAATAGTTATTGTTCAAGGTCTGGTATCCACATATATATAAAGGCATATAAATATCGTTGCTAGGACTAGGGCGAGCGCAAGAAACGCAAGGTGGAGGCTGTTCGAAAAGGCAGTGACCAAATGACGAGGTCCACGAAGCGCCTC
>WSTY01001010.1:0-12936 GCA_019633465.1 Tulasnella sp. 417
CGTGGTGGAAGGAAGTGTTGGATGGCGTGAAGGAGTTTCTGATTGTTTGAATAGAGTTTGCGGCCAGCTTGATTAATATTTACCAGTACCGAACTTCCGAATTGACACGCTTAATCCGTATATGAGCTCAGCTCGCGTGCAACAACCATGAATTTTACGTCCGTATCATTTGCAAATGGGCGCCTACTCCGGTTATATTTACTCTCCAGGCAGAGAAGGTGCCGAGGCCGACCGTTCAAATAAAATCGGACCTTTAGAGGCATTGGCTGTACCACTGGTTGCTGTACTTGCAGGTATAGGGTGACTCGCACTCAGTTGGCCCTGTATAACCTTGCCCTACATAATGCCCCAAGTCAGAAAACGACCAACGACGAACCCATCAACACAATCGCACGTACCACCACATTGCGCATAATGGCTGGCGTATCCACCAGGCGCCGTTGTCGTCGTCGTCGTCGTCGCTATAGTAGTCTTTTCGAAACCCGAGAAATTAATCAGCCCACAGCGGAGTCCGCTCGTCGGTTGCCTCCATTACCTTTGACGTTGTAACAGTCGTGGTTTGTGCCGTAGTGGTCTGGGGCTGGTGAGCATCAAATTAGAAATAGCGTTCAAAGCGTGGACTATCGACGCACCGAGGTCGGCTAGAAAAGGTCACATCATCAAAACGCAGCCCAAACGCCGACAACATGATTGAGGCACATACCCCGCTATCGCCTCCACTGCATGTGAACACTGGTGGCCCTGGGATCGTGTAGGCCTTGGAGCCGTTGTAGAGGTTGTACTTGATGCCTCTGGATCATTCACCACGGGGATCAGCACACAACATCGAATCTAGGCCGATGATCAAACCTACGGGTCGGTTCCCTATTAAAAACGGCTCCGTAAGCAAACTATCCACCCTCACATTTCTAGGGAATGCGCCCGAACCTTGTAAGCTCCTGGGAATGAGACTGTGGCAGGATTGGCGGATCCACCACCAGTGATATTGATCTGAGCACACTCCATCTACAGTAGTGGATGATTAGACAGAATGCTACAGGATTCATGCAAAAATATTTTACATAAAGTTGAGCACCAGGATAGCTGGACGCTGAGTGCAATGCAACTGATGCAACACGTTCGTCAGACAGCGACGCGCGGCAGAGCGGAAGCCAAAAACACTCACTAATTTCCGCCCTGAGGAAGTAATTTCCTGGCGGAATGCATGATGGTATTTTGATTGTGTGAAGGCCCTTGGCCGCTATCATTCGCTGAACTCCCCAGGTTGTACCGTCGAAACCATCCTCCTGGATCTTGAACCACTGAAGGCCAGCAACTGATTCCTGTGTCGCATCTGGAACCCTAGCAGTGGTTGTGCCGATATAATAAGCAGATGATCCTCAAGCTAGAGAAAATTTCGGTTCACTTTGCTAGATACGCGATTGTCGGACCTGCGGCACACAGCGATCAGAGAGGATCTTTGTATGGGCAAGCAAGGATCCCATACCCAGGTGAGAAGGATCAATAGGATCTGCTTTATCTGAAGAGTCGTAGCCGTTTGGTTGGAGAACGTGATGCCACTCTGCTTGAACTGTCGCCCCGGCAGGAACGTTGATCACGGTCTTTGAGAAAGGCTTCACAAGCGGGTTAGGGCCACCGTTGCAAATCACGTCGTTGGACGTGACATCAGTTATAGGACCGTTATACTGTGTTGATGGCGAGACGTCAGACCAAAATGTAGAGTTTGCAGCTGAATATCTCACAGTCGGGTAGCGGATCCCGTTCAAATGTCTTCAAGCAGGGGTTTAATGATGTGTGATTTAATTCATGCCAGCAACTCACCCTTGATCAACTCCATTGACGCGAAGCCTCTGAAATATGGTGTGGGCATTAGAAGCGCTAATGAAACCGGCAGCGACAGTCAGTAATGAGAGGGAAAGCATATTTAAAAGTAGAGTGGCTCGCTTGTTCGCATTCACCCAAGCTCGAGCTGGTAATGCTTATATACTTCAACATTTTAGGATGGAGTATGTTCGATAGAAGATTCAAGGGTAACTGAGACAACGATGAAGACCAAGACCGGCTCATGCTCCCTCGATCCGGGGTTCCGTAATTCCACATTGGGTAGCGGAAAGGTCGCGGATATCCCGGAGACGTTCTGTCGGAATCAAAACATGAAATACTTCGATACAAATGATCCGACGCAGATCATGGGAGTTGATAGGTTGTGCATGCGCTTCTGTCCTCCAGGAAGGACTTTACTGGAGTATCATCGCATGATCAGACCTCCGAAAGGTTGCTTGGCAGGGTACGAGCCAATAGAATTCGAATTGTGAAAAATCGGCGAGTGATACAAGGTAAATTTCTGCAATAAGCATGATTTACCTGGTGTGATGATTCAGGAAGAGAGGAGTTGAATTATGTTTCGCGGAAAATTAGATGCAACGCCAAGATGCCGCGTTGACGGCAATCCTCCTATTCACCGGCTAAGGTTTCTTAGGCAGAGCTCTCGAGAGGGAACCAGAGCTGGAACCTAGAGACACTTCAATTAGTATATGTTGTAGCGCGGGAAGCATATGACAGCGGCTTCCGTGGGCTTGCCAAGTGGTAAGCTTAGGGGGCCGGCATACCCTGGAAATGCGGAAGCACTTATATCACCATTCCTCGATATTAGACCATCACCCTGATTGTATGCACTATACGAGGGTGAATCAAGGAGTTATCTGTAGGAAAACCCAGCTTTCGGGTTTCGGGCAAGGGCATTTCGTGCGGGAACGGTCCGCACATCACAACGGCACCCCGGTTAGGATCCTGTAGTTTTGCGGGGATCTATTGGGTCACGATTCGCGGGTGAATACTCGTTTCTGACTATTGTGGCTCGCATCTGTTCCCACTCAAGCGGTTCCGGTTGACTGTAAATCGCGCGACGTAACGGGAGGAATTATTTTCTTGTTTCGATCCATCCTATATTTCGAGGGACAACCGAGGCCCAGACTTTGAGTCAAGGTTGCAGCATCATCGAATTCCCAGGTAGATCTTGCTTCACATGTGTCTGATCAATCAGTGAGCGCTCTCGAGGGCGCCATCCAATTTTGAAGTGTCGGGATGCACAAGCACGATTGACCAGAGTGGCTTTGCGCACATGCTGACACTTGTTCCCGCCGATTCGCATTCTCTTTTCTCCGGATTGGCGGGAGGTTCCCTCCTGGGTGTCGTATCACTGTTTCGGCTGTTCTGTTATTCATTGGGACTGGCTTGAGTCCCGGCATTCGTGTGGCCTGCGCTACGTTACGTTGAAACGCCTGTAGACGCCCGAGATGACGTGGAACCCGAGAAATTACCAACTGTCCTAGAGTGATATCTTATAATGAAGCAAACTTGATAGGGTAAAGCATCACAAAGATGATATCTATGCCCAAATTCGGTTGTCAGTGGGGCATTTCGCCTCGTGGACGGGATATGTGCTCCTGCACGTCAACCCCCACTATTAAGGACCACGCCAAGCATATGAATCCACTTTCTGGTAAAGAAGCGTGTTAAATAGCGGAAGTGTGATCGAGTGCTATTGAACAAGCCCGGCCGCTTATGCTCGTACTGCCCTTTCAACCTCTTTCCGTTCCTGGTAGGATCACCACTTTAGTTGACGCCTTTCGATACCAGTACCCGATATTCCCTTTGCTCATCGGCCAATGTCAAGACTCATTTCCCTCTGTTGGTCCTCCACTAAAAAAAGTCTGGGTCTTGCACTTATTGCTGATTCGCATTCTCACTTCTCCCGGTTCGTTTTTCTTTTGCTCTTAGTTGTTGTATCGTAGCTTCTGGTGTTTGATTATTTATTGGGATTGGTCCCGCCATTCGAGTGTCCTGCGTGTATTTCAGAGCAGCGGAAAGACTCTGACGCAGTATTGGTCGCTGGCAGGTCCGAGCAATCCCTAAGTGGCGCCTCCCGCACTGAGTTTTATCATAGAACTTGTAAGACTGATAGAAATGATACACAAACAACCCGCACAACAAAGGTAAGTAATCTACTGGAGAGGAGAAAAGTGCGAGTTCCCTCCGCCTCTTGCTCGGAGTCGACCTCCCCATCCGCCTCGGCTTTGAGGTTGACCTCTCCCTCTCCCCGCTCCGCGACTTGGTGATTGACCTCTCCCTCCCCTCCCTCGAACCTGAGGCTGATCGCCTCCTCCAACGGGAACCTGGACTTGGCCTCTACCTGCCACCGCCCCTCGACTCTCCCTTCGACCTCTGCCTTGCCTCTGTCCTTGAGTCTGAGGTTGACCTCGTCCATTCCCTCTCCCGTATCCTGGGGTCGACAGCTGACTGCTTTCTCCCCTTCCACCTCGACCGATTAATAGACCTCTCCCTCGTCTTTCTCCTCGCCCTCGAGCCTGCACATGCTCTGCTGCTCTCCCTCTCCCTCTCATCTCTGGTTGACCTCTTGCCCCACTCCCCCCTGAGTCTTGGGGTTGGTTTCTCCCTCTTCCCTCCTCTCGACTCCCATGCTGATATGCCCATCCACTTCCCTCGGCAACCCCCGGCAAAGGCCTCGATAGTGGCAATTTGGGCGCTCCGTAACACGAAACCTCTTGGCGCGCGTTGGTGGTGAATGACGATACGTTACGGCTTAGGCTCCAATACGTTTCCTCAAATTGGTCCGCTACGTTCCCCTGGCCGTATGGCATACACATGCAACCAATGTCATAGCTACACCGTGTCATGGCGGTGCAAGAGGTACCACAGGGTACGGGAAGCGAAGCATGAGAGTTGAATATCTTGAACTTACGACAGGTATACTTCTCTTGCTACAGTGGGGCTTTGGGGCCATCGAACGATTGCCTGTTTCGGTTGACTACTCCTTGCATGGCGAATGTGAGGACAGGATACGCGATGGTTATGTTATCCGCGGACATCCAATTCATCACTTGGGTAGAATGAAACTGTCCGATGATTTCGATAGGGTTTTCGAACTCGGACTCGATAACGTCGATGTGCACCGTGATCGGCTCCTCCTGCCCGGGGACAGTTCTCTCCCTGACAAGTTTGTAAACCGCTTGTATAATGTCGGGGCCAATAGGATCTCCATATTCGTCGAATGATGTCGAAACAGGGGTTGGAGTGATCCCATGGAAGGTGGCGTCACGTATATAGCCGAAGACCGCTTGTGGACGAAAGCCTTCCACCTCGATCAGGTATTCCAGTAGCATTGCGGAATCGAGACCTGGAGCTTTATCATGGTCGATTCCACATCCCACGTATATATCCAGATCTTGAAGCCCCCACTCCACACCGAGGGCGAAAGCAAGCACGGTAGATCCGGAGATCATACTGGACGTCGCTCTCAGTACGTCCCTGAAGTGGGCGGGATCGTCGAACCAGGCGTGTAAATGGCTATCGACCCTTCGGCCGAGATATTCGAGGACAAATGCTCTGTGACCGCGTGAGAGGTGACTGATCTTCATCACTTCTGGGAGCATGGAGCGGTCCAGGATGGTCTCGAGGCACTCGGTCAAGACCGTTGGTGCGGCAAGGTGGAACCGTTGCTTGGCCTTTGGCTTTGGGGGAGGAGCAGGATTCAGAGTCATCTTGTACGAAATGCCTTCTGTTATATCCGAGAGCAGTGTTGGGAACTGCAACCAGCCGGAGACAGGCCAGGAGTAAAAGTACAACGCTTCCGACTTGTCCTGGAAAAACTCAACGTACTTTCGGCTTCTCTTGGGACGGCAATCTACCATATCTCGAGGCATTGGTATGCATAGTGTAGTGGCGAGAGTCTTTAGAAGAGGGAGTGACTGGCGTTATTGATAAGGGTGAAGGGATTTACAATGACAGCTTAAGGAGAGGGGTCCCACGACCCTCGTATCAGGAACATCGGGAGGACCTTGGAGGACCTCGAATGCCACAAAAATGGCTTTCGGAACTTTCTCCTTACAGCTAATCCGGCTGATATCTTCCTGAGTGATTGGTAAATTAGGAGCGGGGTTTGGAACAGGACATAGACCTTCAGGACGACAGAGACGGACTTCGAGATTCGACCGACAAAATTGGAAAAGACAAGAGAACACAATTGTTTCCACCGGAGAAAGGAAGCCAAGAGCGTGATTTTTTCCCCCATTTTAGAGCTTGACCCATTGCTGTCCGGTCGGCCCCGACACCTCGTAGGCGACTGTCACGTCGATGGTCTTCCCAACCCCAATATCGCACACGAACTCGATCGCCCCTTCCTCCTCCACCCCTCCTTTCCCAAATGACCCTAAAACTTTGGAAGACCCGCCGCTCTCTTCCTCATTATTATCCCCGTGGAACGCCCACCGCGCTTTGACGGCGCCAGGAAGAACCGAAACTTCTCTTCTCTCCTTAGCTGGACCCATCTCCCGGGGTTCCGTCAGGGTAACCTTGAATTCGGCGTCCTCGCTGACCGGGATCTGATCCTTGACGAAAACAGGAGACGCGGCGGTGGAGCGCGTGTTCTTCACGGTGATTCGTTGCGTGAAAGACGTGATATCGGACTTGGACGAGAGGAGATTACCGGCTGACGTTTTGGTCTTCTTTTGGAGCGGGTGATAAGTGATTTTTATTGAGGGGTCGACTCCCAGTGAAGTCGAGAAGGACTCTTGAGGACTAACAGCCTGAAGGGAGCGTCGAACAGCGTTAGTCGGTTTTCCATCAACAGAAAGAAGCAGTAGTTGCGCCAGAGACGGACCGGCATAGACGACTTGCAGATAAAGTTGTTATCCATGAAAACGCTCGAGGGACCGGGCAAGAATACGTATTGGGAAGTATTTTTGACCTTGCACTGCAAATGACCCGATGTAAGAACCTTGGAAACAGCGGAGTTGCTCGAGTAATGTCATCGTACCCTCAAAAAGGCGGTCTGTTGCAACTTGGGAATGGCGATCCATTCCAGAGACGCCTGAAGGTCGATGAACGCAATGGAAACCTTGTGCGTCTGCCCACCCTGATCGCCATCGCTAGGAATAGTGGACCTTCCAGCGATCACAAATGTCGTGCTTGTTGCACCTTCCACAGCCACTGCCGTCGCGTACGCCATTCCTAGCGCGGCAAGTGATTCAAGTGGAGGGTAATCGTATTGGACACCTGCAGGAGCAGATGGCAATGCGGCTTGGATCATAGAGGATCTCTTCATCTTCTTGACCGACCCAAAGGATTTTGTTTGAGGCACATAGGGTGGGCCGATCCTGTAAGGGCCGAGCGAAGGTATGTCGGTACCGAGTTGAGGCGAGGCTGTGCTTAGAGTCAGGTCGACCTCGTCCCAGTCTTCGCCTGTGCTTTGGGAGATGGAGGCTCTGTACTGAAGTGCGATGGAAGAGGATTCCTTTGAAGAGGTGGAAATGGTGGCTCTGAGGTCATACATGGGCGTCCACGATGCTCCGGAGACCACTGCATGCAAGGATAGTTTTGAGAAATGGAAATGAGTCCTGGAAGCAAATTTGCATACTTACCATACCAGAGCGAAAGCTCGGCCTTTTCATCTTCTTCCGCGTTTACAATAACGGTGATCTTCACGGCTCTCTTTTTACTGGCGTCGTCCTCCTTGAGCGCCTTTCGTTTTTCCTCCGCCGCCTTTTCTGCATCGTCGAGTTGCTCTTGGAGGGACTGCAAGCCTAAATGAATTTCCTTTCGGCGATCTTTGTATACGCCCAAGAAGTTGCTGAGCGTTGCAACATCTGTTTGCTCGGCGTTGAGGGTGTTTGCGTAGTCGGCGAGGACGCGTTCTTGATCGCTGAAGATGGCCTTTTCCGACTTTAGAGACTCGATTTTCTTCTCTAGAGCTCGAAGTTCCTCGTTGAGGGATAAGGATTTCTTCGTCTGCGTCTTTCCGGGGGGAGGCGGGGTGTAAATGACGTCAAAAATGGTGGCGTTACCGAGGCCTTCAACGCGGATCGAGTCGCGGTCGATGGTGTTGGGAAGACGCTCGATGTTCACCTCGTTTTGACCGGTCTAGACATTTCAGTGATAGATGGTAAGATGCGTCGTCGAGAAGGTTTAGCAGACCAAAAAGGCGCACCTTGAGTTGCACCGGGAAGATTCTTTGAACTTCAGCGCGATCTACCTGAAAAACGCAGACGGAGTGAACGGGGAGCTCGGTAGAGTCCACGGTGATGGTGTTCGACATCTTGTTGCACTTGTAACGTCGTTGAGCGGAATGGGGGATGGATCGAGGTATCGGTTGCAATGAGTGGTTGTGACCCCGCAAGTTTGTTGGCGGCGGCTTTATTTGTGGCGCCGGAAAGGAAGCAGGTTTCGGATGGTGCGCGTTTCGGTGGTCATGATGGACCTCCCGCGAGGGTTGATCGTATGAGAATATGAAGTGAATGGATATCAAGTGATTAGTAGAACGAATATTAGATCGTGTGCAATGTTAGTGGCCCCCCAAAACAAAGTGATATTATAATAAATAGAGTACAGGTCTAGGGTTAGGGTTAAGAATAATACAAAAAATAATAGAGGGCCCCACCAGCCAGAAGGCCAGTTGGGGATCTGGAAAAGATTTAGCCCCTGCGGGCAGCATAAACCACCCACAAACCCTAATCCGTGAATGAAAGCCACGAGGGCTCGCTGTGCCATGATCAAGGACTAAGGCTGACAGTCCCAGGACATGAAGGGGCTCTGCCAGGGCAAGGTAAGTATGAGTTGCAAGAGAATGCAACCCACCAGGTTTATATACCCCGCACCATCTCCCGCGCACGAGCCATCTTCTGCTTACGCAACCCACGCGGTGGTTTTCCCATACCTTCCTCATCGGGACCTGCGGTGGTTTCACAGCACGCACACGTATTTCGATCTAAACGTCCGTGTAAGATTCCAAATTACAAGTACGAAAAAAAAAAGACATAATCATGCAGAGTGTCTGAATCCAAAAATGAGCGATGACAAAGAAACGAAAACTAGAGAAAAGAATGTCTCGGGCGATAAAAAGGGTACTACCTCCACCCAGGCTCTCGACTATTACCATACCCTTCACCATTATATATACGATCATCCACCCAGCCCGTCGCGCCCCGATTGCGTTGCTCGGGAGATGTCGCACGACCTTCGTTCATCTGGCCAAGCTGATACGTCTCGAAATTGTACCCGTCACTGGGGTTGCGTCGTTGTCCCCCCTGCTGCCAACTATCGGCGGGGTTGTCGTCACTATGCGAAGGAGGATATGACATGCCTGGAGATACGTACCCACTTCGCGGGGGACGGGAAGTGGGTGCGGTCGACCGCATCGGCGGACTGAGGAGATCCAAACCTGATGAGCAACACAACCGATGACCGCCTCTGATCCAAAACCACTCACTTTTCTTCGCCGCCACCCTGCAACCCTTGAGGTGGAACCCAACTCGAAAGTCTCTGACGACCCGCCAGGTTTGCCTTATAAGCTGCTTGCTGGCGCCGAGCCTTGGCGCGTCGGCAGCATCCCATGATCCCTACGAGGTCCCTGTAATCAGCGACCAACCCAGGCCAAAGCCACTGAGAACTCGTACCTGTCACAATTCTCCAGAGAATCAAAAGCACGACGATGCCGACGACAACTGTCACGGGGATCGAGATTTGCAAGTTTTGAGTGTACCAAGCCTATTCAAACAGCAATCAGCCCCCAATCCCGCAATCACGGTCGTAACCCAAACGAACCTTGATGGTATCGATAACGCTTCCGGCTTTGCAAACGTTGTTCTGGCACCGACCTCCATAACCTGGTCAAACAACTATGAGTGGCTATCCGCTACTTAGCCTCGTCCTTAGACCTACCGCAAGGGCTACCGTCGACCAATGTCGCCGTCAAAACCACACAAGTCTGAGAATTCGTTGGGTCTTGGCACGACACTTGGCAGGTCTTGTCGTTGCCGGCAGGGCAGGCCTTCTTCAATCCCATCGATGAACCAGCCTGTTGGCATTGCACTGCAAGGATGGAGATCCGTTCTCAGCATCGACGATCGAATCGACAACTTGCATGGGGGGTTCCTTACAATCAGGCGAAGTGCATATGCCGCTCGCGCAAGCCAATCCATTTCCACCGCAAGATGTACCTGTTATGCGCAAAAGAAATTCATTAGCTTCGTCCAGTGGAAGCTTCCGAGACACAGTCACGCACCATCTGAGGCGGTCTTGTCGTTAGGACAGTCGGCCGAGTCGCCCGGGCAGGTCTCGGCCGTGTCGCAGGTAGCATCCTTGCTAGGGCGGCAAACCTATTCATTTACCCCACAGTGAGCCCTTTTGCCCGAATCATCCGTAAAGAAATGGAGCTAACCTGTGTAGCCGGTGCAAACTGGCACGAATTTGTGCAGCAATCACTGCTCTTGGGGTCGCAAACGGCTCCATTGGTGAACTTGCAAGTATCAGAATCGCAGCATGGGGAGATATTGCCTTTTCCAGGATCGCACTCTTCACCTGGTCAGTCAAACCAACACCACCCATTAATTTTAGTGCGATGGAGCCGCCAGGTCTAGAAGGGTACGAACCATCTTCGACGATGCCATTCCCGCACATCTGTTTGGAGATAATCTGGACCTGCTCATCAGCGCCTAGGAGACAAGTGGTGTTCATGGTTTGCATGGCGGCACCTGTATTCGAAGACGGGTCAGCGCTCGCAACCTCGAGCAAAGCGAGGCCAGTGCGGGTCCTTACAAATGTTTCCAACGCTACACGGCGAGAAGGTGTTTTCTCCCACATTTGATACGGCATCCATGATGTAAACGGAATTTGAGCTGCAAGCAGTCTTGGTGGCGGGACAACAAGTGTCTGATAATGTGCAGCCCTCGGCGCAATCATGCTGTGGGGCAGGTGAGGTCAGAACCTTTGAGGATGCATTAACGCTAAAGGTAACTATAGCACTTACGATGGCACCAAAATTGTGACCGATTTCATGCGCCACGACTTGCCATTCTGTAATCGTCGAGGTCGAAACACCGGTTCCAGATACGACGTTCCCTGTTTGTCCGGATGATTGAGTGTTGCACAGTTGCGCAAGCCATGCGACGCCTGATCGCCGCAATTTCAGTTTCAAGCCCCTTCCCCCCTCGACAAACGGTAAGAAGGACCCACCGACTTCAGTCCCTGTAGGACATCCGCTCATCAAGTGCCACAATCCTGCACCATCGCCGCCACCTTTAGCACCTCTCCATGCGGAGAATAAGGAAAGTCTATCGTTGAGGGTAATTGCGTCGTTGTTACAAGCAACGTTCCAAGGGATACTCGAGCTCGCAGAGGCGGGGCAGCTGTAATATCGTAAGCATGTGAGTAAGTACTTCGACTTTGCAAAGAGCATGCTGAAAGACAAACTTTGCATCCTGAACCGCTAGTTCTACAATACCCATACTGATGTTGAAGGTGGACTTGTAAAGAGCGCTCGCCGAGTTCCAGTTATTCAGAATCTGAGTGGTCGCATTGGCCGAACCTCCGTATTTCTTGACATATTCGCAGTCTGCTGCTACACCCATGTAGATAAAGGACTGAGTAGGGCTGCAGCCTTCGTGCGACCCGATACGATCGATGAAGCTAATAATAGCAATGGTGAGAACCCTTTTCAATTGACAACGAGAGACAACCGCCCACGTACTTGGAGGTGACATTTCCAGAGATATCGTTGCTCTGCCGTTTCATAAGACGCGTGTCCAAGTCGATGGGGTCGAGGTCGTCCACGCGACGAGGGTCATACCAAGGGGTGGACGCCCTCTTTCGGCTTTCGATGGCGTAGGCGAGGACAGGATTTAGCTCTGGCTTGACGTTGTAATCTAATGAGTCGTGCCCGCAAGACTTGGCCATTGATCGCTCATGTGGGTGAGCGCCCTCATCACCCATGTCGATATCTCTAAAAATAATGAGATGCTCGTCTTCTGCTTCAACGTCCACGTCTAGCCCCCTCCTGCGATGCCTGACGTAGTTTTCCCTCGTCTTGATGTGGTGGATTATGCCGTCGGCGCTAAACGCACCCTCGTAAACCGGCGCCCGACCAGCCTTCGCATCGCCTTGGTCGTGGACGACAATGCGCGCCCAGCCAAGCTCTCTCCGTACGGGACTGATGACTCCCCCGGCGCTGTCTTCGTTCCAACGTTCTGCGGTCCGTCCTGGTGAGACGACCTCTCCCTCGTACACTTTGTAATCCGACCGCAGCAGGGGTTCCGTCCGGGTGATTTCGCCGTTAGGAGAGTAATGGTTTATCCGCGCGTTAGGGTGGAAAAGGGCTTCATTGGGACGTAAATGCAGGTGATAGGTTTGGTCGAAGGCGCGTAGGGTGAGGCGAAAGGAGTCGGTGTGGAGGAGCTGGTCGTCCTCGGATCGACGGTGCAAGGGATTTGAGGATTTCGTCCTCGACTGTGACCGAGCGTTGAGCGCTCTCCGCGGAACAATGTCGAACCCGAGGGTAGCTGGATGCGATAGACGCTTCAATGGTTTGTGTGGTGAGCTCAATGCTGATGTTCGGGCAATATTTCAGTATTGACCAATTTAGGAGTTAGCCAACACAGCGTTCCACGTCGGGGAAGACAAACGGGACTGACCATCAGTAGACGTCAGGACGCAGAGTAATGTAGCGACCAGCGCATGTATTAGGTGTAATGACTTCATGAAGATAGTGGAGGTGGATGGTGTTCGGGAAGATCTCTGAAATTCCCGGCGTGTGTTTATTTGAGGCCGAGTTCCAAACGGCAAACGGGCGATGGCCACGCCTCGCTCTAGCACAGCTTCAAAGGCTTTGCCGTCTCTGGCTGCGGGGGTGGGGGTCGATGGCAGAGTTTAGGCTGCGGCCTGGTGGAGGAGGTGAAGAGTGGTGGATTGCTTTTCGTTGCCTAGAGCGACACAAGCCAAGCAGGCCGAAACATTCGAAGTCCGCGCTGTCACTTTCAGGTCTCCGGGATGTCCAGCGGGTCTCTTCTCAGATCTCCCGAAGCCTCAGACACCAGCAACCAGAAGTCACCAAGCCTCAACGTCAGATTAGACTCTCAGTTTTTTTTT
>WSTY01001011.1:0-12936 GCA_019633465.1 Tulasnella sp. 417
GACGAGGGATTCGTATGGCTGATTTCAAGGGTTTTCACGGCTGAGCGTAGCTGAGGAGGGAGTCCCTCCAGTATATGTACGCAAGCTGTAGAGGGGTTCGGCTTGCCCGGCTCTGCGCTACCGGCTATCACCTCCAATCCACCAAGACCGAAGATGAAGGGGTAGGGGTCATCGGAGAACTTCAACACGGTTCCATCTCGACCATCGGCTATCCGTGAGGCAAACTTGCCGATTCCTCGAAGCGCTTCAGCTTGCTGATTTCCGTCGTCATAATCCGGGTAAAGCTCAAATCTCGTAGGTGAAGCTATAATCGAGTTCAGAGTATCGACGGGCGGGCCTCCTTCGCACAGCTCCAGACTTTCAAGTGCCTCAAGCTTGATACTCGGGAGCGTTATCTGATCACTTGGGTGTCTGGATAGCCTAATCCCTCTGAGATGTAAGGTGCGAAGCCCGGGAGACGCTTGAAGGACGATGAGTATTGCTTCGATCGACAGTACCCGAGGATCGGCATGGATACGCAAATGCTCCAGGTCACGGCACCGTAGCTCCCTCCAGACAGCGCGTGGACGTTCTAGGTCGAGGTCTCGGAGGTTTGGTGCCCACTCAGCCGGATGCAATGAAGGAACTATGGGACCGCTGTAATTCCATCCTCGGCGTATGTGGAGAGATTGAAGACGCGGCGCTGCTGGGGCGTTTGCTATGAGGTACTCGAAGTCTGGGTCCTGAACGACGAGCGTTCGAACGCGCGGCATGTGCTCTACGACCGCTCTGACTAGCACTGCCTGGGGATATCTTGGTACATGAAAGGAGTAAGAGTATACATCAATCCCCGCGGCTTTGGACTTTTGTAAGGCCATCCTCCATACGGGTTCTGAATCCGGGGACTGGACGAGGCTCCAGAACTGTGGGCAGTCGTCGATCAGCGCCATCCAGGAGGTAGTCACGAGGCGTAGAGCGCGGAGCCGGTCGTAGTAGCCATAGGGTTGGTCTTGCTTTGCAGCGAGTGGGACGATCTTGTGGAAGACTTCTATAGGTAGATTGCTGATAGTCCCTAGCGGTGGTTGGGATTGGCCGACCACAGCATGCGTTACTGAAGGCCCTGTCATGTTTTGATATCTTTGAGCTCCTTACGAGTTGTAGATTGGGATTTATAGGTTGTCAGCACGGTGCGTCACGCTGGGATTCGCCATAGGTATGCTTACACGAGGCTTTATTTCGGAAGCTTGAACGAGAGCGGTTGAGAAGAGTCCGACTCTTCTATATTTCTGAATAAACGGTATTTCAGGAATTATAGATCGTCATCCAAAGTGCGCCATGCACATACACTTACGATTCCTCGAATTACCCCGACTTAATGGTTCACAGTGTTTGCAATTGGTAGCTCCGATCTGCTGATTTCAACCGCCTTACTCGGAAAGACCTATTAGAAGACTAATGTCATTGGACCACGCTCTTCTGAGCGACTTATTCCCTGTTGGTTTACATCAAAGCAGACTTACGATAGCAGCACCAAGTCAGCTCGAGGGTTGGCGTGTTCCCGGGAGGGCTTTGCGCTGCCCATGCCGTCTCAGCCCTGTGCTGACATAATACTCTTGACACGAGCGTCCCAAGACGTAAAAGAGGACGTCAAGTATCCACCCTCCCCCCGATCGCACGTCCCGAACTATCAGTCACGCAATGGCTGTATTCGATTGCATTAACGTTAGTCGTTAACGACTATGGGTGTTTCCCGGGGGTGGCCATGCAAAGGTGGAAAAGTGGATGAGTGGGACGTTCGAAAGAAGTGACCCGCTTTCTAATTAATACTAATAATTGGGGAATCTCGGCGCTTCACTGGATTAGGATCAGAAGATCTTCTATGTGGTGACGGTGCTTCCGTCCGAAGTGTGACAGAGGGAACGGTTTCTACCATGCCAAATAAGGTGGCGCGTTTCCCACAGCCTCGAATCAATGTTGTGTTTGCCAGTTCCGCTCACAAAAAACTTCCGTATGGACAACCTCGCACACGGGCATTCCCAAGCAAGTAGTTCAGCACCACCGCCCAAAGGTTGCCGCGCAAGTTAACCTGTCCGCATGGTCTCACTAGTCCCTTCGGGAGGGTTCACCGAGCTCGGGACCCCCAAGGTGGCGACTTAGGGAAGGGTTAGTGCTCCCAACCCACATCGTTCGAAGCCTTGCCCCAGTGCAATGGAAGGGGACGGTACCCATCTCTTTTAGGATATAAGGGGCGAAGGTGGGAAGCCGGTGGAAGGGTTGTCCGAGGGCTTGGGTTGCCGGAGAGACCGAAGGAAGACAAACTTCCAGATTTGGAAGGTTATTGCATACAGGCGACGTTCGGCGCAGATGATCTTTTCTCTCCCTCGACGTTCCATTCGAATCTCGACTACCCTCTCCCCCCTCCCCCTCCGTCCCCGATGGCCTCCCCATCGTCTCCAGCCCCCCCACTCGACGTCGGCGCTCATCAACCTCGGATCTCCATCATCCATCGCTATATTTCTTCTGCTTCATGATTCGGCGCTCATCCTCGAACACACTCTCTCATTCTCAAACCCACCTAAGTCAATTTTCCACCAACCGTACTACGACAGGTGGCCTTCATGTTGCCTGCTCTTAGTTTGTCCTTGTATGGCGTTGGTGGAGTTTACCGCTCCTGAGCAGTACAAGATATACTCATGATGGAGGAGAGCCCTCGCAAGGGGAGCGGATTTACGATCGTCCATCGAATTACGCGAACGACAGGCAGATGTGGGGTGAGGTCCCCTGAGTTCACGTCCAAGCATAGAAAACTGACTCTCTATTTGGAATGCCTCAGGAATCGTCTGTCCACTAGTCCTGCTCTCTACCTTTGGTCCGAGGTCGAGCAGGCGACTAGCCGCGCTCCCCGATAATCCCGCTGTCCTCTTTTCTTCACTCTATCTACTTTCACCCTTCTCTCGGCGCTGTTCCGCTTTGCTGAAGGCATCTCCCGGCCGGACGGGAATCGGGGCAGCGTTACGGAGGACTTCGTCGCCTCCAATGCCGTTCCATATGGCCTCCAACCCACCTCGATCTCAATTTCAACCTCGACCCACCCTCCTCTTCGCCTCCGTCACCACCGAAGCTACCACTCGACTATCTCTGAACAAGTTCCTCGAATCGTCACCCCAACCCTCGCCGGTCTGGTCGCTGCTGGTCTGTAATTGACCGATCGTCTTCTTGACTGATACCTGTGCGACAACATCGGCATCAACATGGAGATCGGTAGAGCCGTAGTTGAGGTTATTTGGATTTGGGGAGTAACGCATCTGCTCTACGGCACGGTTGTCTCTCAATCGAGGTCTTGAAGCTGCTCAACGTTGCATCCGATGATCTACACTACTCTACTCCCGTCCACGAACACCCAGGCCTGTGCAGGCCTCGTCTCAAAGTTCAACACACCCATACCGAGAAAGACGACCCCAAACTGCCAACACCCATCTCCCTCCATCGTGGTCGGGGAACCACCTGTTGCAATCCTGCTCGGAAGACCAAGCGTCCTCCTCATCTCCGGGCTCACCGTCAACCACCCTCCCCACACTCAAGCCACACACCCCTTTCCATTCGCTCCCAAGACCACCCTTTACAGTGAGACCGCTCCCGGTAGCGTGGACCATCAACAGCCTCATCGGGGTCCCGCGGCGAATGTGGCTGGCTAAGCCTTAACGTATCTCGAAGCCAGTTGAAATTCAAGACTTGACGCGGCTGGTGTTGGAGGACCCTGAGTGAAGCTTCCAGCGAATAGTTCCTCGCTGTTCTCCATTCTCCAGCTCGTCTCCTGGTCTGAGGTTTTACCAAAGGTTACGCTGAGTGGGGGACGGAGAAGAGGAAGGGAACCCCGGTAGTGTCCAGCGCAACCTCTGAGATGACCGCAGCGGCGATCGCACCCTCCTCGAAATTGAAAACGCAAGGCTGTTCGAGCCCTCTTCTCAAAGGCCGATGTCCTCCCTGCGCCCCGTCCTACAACCATCGTCATTCTGGGGGGGTTAAAAAGTCGAAGAATGGAACTCCAGCCGAGACGGCGAGCGGGGTTGCTTCGCCATTCGCCTACCCGCAGTCTCTAGTCTCCGGAACAACTCGACCTCGTCGACCTCGCAGCCCCAGTCCGCCTGCCTCGCCGTGCGGGAGAAATCAATTCACTTGGGCTGGTCGTCCACGATCATCAATCCATACCTGGCCCATCGGCGCCCAGTCAAGATCCCCGCCAGTTGACCGCCGGGGCGTTCAACGCCGCTCCCGCAGCCAACGAGAACGAAAGGTTCTTAAAATCTGTCCTGGCGAACGCCTTAGGTTTGAACGGGTCCGTATCCCAATCCTGCCGCCGATGACGCTCTACCGCGGGAAGCTGGCTTGAGTGCCGATTGCAGAATTGACGGAGTCGGAGGGACAGAGAGGAAAGGGACCGCCGAAGCGGGTCAGCGACGCCCATCCCGAATGTCGAGAACATGCCGGGCCGACGCCGAGAGGAGGCAGCCCACTCGTCCAGTAGAACCTTCCGTCTCTGCTGCCCCAGGAGAGACGAGAGGATTTCAAGTTTACCACCATCGTTGAATCCTCGGCCTCGACCGGTCCTTGATCGCTCTAACTATTTCTTTCCCTCATCCGACCGTCTTTCAGTGCCCTGCTTTCGACGAACCAGCAAGGCTGCACGACCCCACCGTAGCTCTCTTGGACAGCTTGCCTCACACGCCGTCGTCGGCGGATGCGCCTTCGTCCATCGCTTCGCTCCCATCCCCTCAAAGTAGTCTATGCCTTCCCCAGACCAGCTTCGGCCCAGGACAAGCTCACCAACGGCGCCCCCCCCCCCAACGGTGGAGGCCTCGACTCCCATCGACATCCCCACCGACGAGATCGATGGGGAGGAACCACCATCGGTGAAGAGCACCGAGCTCGTCAATTTTGGAAACTGCGAGGGCGATGCCGATCGTCTCGGTTAACCCGCCGGTCGGTGGTGATGGGCAGCTGCACAAGCCGCATTCGAACTCGTACAACTATACGAGGGCTAAACCCCGTCTCGTGGCCAAAGCGGGAGGTTGCAGCCCGTCACCAACAGGCCGATGCATCTCGGGATCGACAACGGCACACGACTCTACGCGAGCCCTGGGCTGCCCCGACGAACAGGGCCCCAGGTGAACCTTAGATTCCCCCAGCCTCGATCCAGTCTTCAAGTCTGCTGCTGCTGAAGTCGAGATTATCGGACTCGAGCAGTACTGGAACGGGGAGTCGGTCCACCTTTTTTTTTCCAACGCACTCAACGTCGTCCACCAGTTGATCAAGCACACCTCAGACCAGTAAGTTATACTTTCCCCCCAGCACCCCAATCATCAGCACTCGCACAATGCACGTCCCATCTCGGTTTATCTGAGGCCGTACTGTATCGGTGTTTTTTTTTTGCTTGTTTTTTTTTTTCCCCTCCCTAACTTGTGGGGCCGTGTTCTATTGTAACACCTGTTCACCTAATCACTTTTCCTGTCTTCAATTTTCAATAGATTCTCTATCTGTGAAATTCACTCCTCGTCACTGCGGTCTTCTCCGAGTCTCTGATTTGTGGAGGTACCTGGGAAGGTCGTGGACGGGCTCTATTTCGGCTCTCGGCCTTGCTCATGTCGCTTCGCCCATCATGCTCTTATACGAGCATCACTAAAAATCCATATAGCTAGTGATTTATAGTACATAAAATGGTGAAAGAGCTAAGATATATAATGAACCTACGCCTCGGGTAGCTTGCAATGCCGCCTCTCGACTAGTCAGGGGACTTGTGCCGAAACATTTGCAGAACGTTGTGGCAGACGCTTCCCACCACTTCATGTCTGCCGAAAATCCTTTTTGATCTCTGCCAACCCATTGTTGGGGTATCTAGGAGCAAAGTTTGGGCGCACTCCTTCATATTACGATTGCACCGGACCCGCCGTGTCTTGAATGTTCATTACCTCTTGGTCATACGATCCGATCCATTGCTTCAAAATTCACATGAATTTCCACTGTTTAGTGCGAGCTCCTTGAAATATTTGATTTATTTCGGAGGGGAGCAGTATGAAGTGGCGGTCTCGTTTTGGGGGCGATGGGTGAAGTCAAATCCTCTTCAAATCCTGCACGCGACTTAGTGACGGCGAGGTCGAAGCTCGTCTCCATAGAATTTTATGAACACAAGTGATATGTAACCATGGCTGTAGAATTATATTTATTTCCTAACCCCAACTGGGACGGAACGCGGTGCCGATGGTCCCATCAAGTAGCCAGAAGGTTGGCTCTGCCGTGCAAGATCTGAACATAGGCATCTAATGGGCCGACACTGGAGAGACTATCTTCAGGAGAGCTGGGTTTAATTTCTTCGAGGGCTCGGGCTCAGTCGCGAACTCGGTTCCGCATCGTGGGATTTCGGTTGTTTGTAGACTGAGAAGCTTTCACCACAACATCACATAGCAGTCCAGTTCACTCGCCAGTTCCCCAATCGAAGATGGATTCGATTGAGAATTCCCAATTACTTCACGGCTCTTTGAACACGCCCTCACACCAAAAGCGGAAGTTTCAAGGAGACGAAGCGGACAGGTTGGTGCCTGGACCCGCTTCCGGGCGACTGCCCGCTGGGTCACCGACGAAGGTATTTTAGGCAGTTCACGCTGTAGTCCTTCCATCGCTTACACTACTGCTATAGGCCGCAAAGCCTAACTTGTTGCCATCGATCGCCATGGACCAGCCCGCCCCTGGCAAACCCGGGATCTCGTCAAGGGTTCACGCGACAACTCAGATCCCAACAAAGGTCAACAAGTCCACGAGAGAGTCACCAGCTTATGCGACGGAGAAAACACGTTTGTTAGAGCAGCAAGCAGCTTCAATTGTTTCTGGAAGAAAGACTCTATGGGCAGGAATGCCGCCGCCTATGATCTCGGCAGCGTCAAACTCGGTCCTATGGATGAAGCTCGTTCACTCCCGTTGGCTCCTCATCCAGGTGAAGGACTTTTCGATAGAGCTGTGGGATCTCGTCGATCCCAGCGCCGAACAACCGCTCATTACATGTCCTGCCGTCGCTGGTGCGGTCGATGGAGCTTTGGTTGACCAAGTTGACGACCGTCACTCCGTTAAAATGAATATCTCTACCAGGCATGTTTTCACTCCCCACTTACCTCAGGGATATTATCAACATACTGAGAATGTTCCTTAGCTCATACGTCACATATACGTTTCTCCTTCGCCTGCACGTCCACTGCGATTGCGTTACATTTGTCCCAGAGATTATTTTTTGGGAAGCCATCTCCGGATTTTCCGGTATTCTGGATCAGAGGGGTTCGCTTGTTGTATTTTCTGGCTCCGTCAGTAGTGCGGCGACGGGCTTCATCAAGGACATGTCACGAGACCGTGTTGTGCAACTACTCGCGGGTGTCGTTGACTGCGACGATTCATCTAGCCAGTCCAGCTCGGAGACAACCACCGATGACAGCGCGTACCAGGTATTCGAGCCGTAATTTTTGCAGCGAGCCGTCTCCGATATAACGGTCTACTTCTGATAGCTTAACGCGATGGTCGATGTCCTTGTCCGCGATGATGTTGTTGCTGCAGCTAGGACCAACACATTGGATCTATACTCAATGCTAAAGCTTGAATCGACGCTCCAAGACCAATTGGACCCTCAAACGATTCCGGAGATAATCCCGTACCAATCGTTTGTTTATCCCGGACTTGGATGGCCAATCTATCGGTCCAGCATCCTTCGCAAACCGAATCCTCTCCTGACCACAACTCCAGGTGCAATTGTACTTCTATCCGCAAGCTTCCGCGGATGCTATGGTGCTGTGGCTATCCCGTGGCGAAAGCTGGATACGGCTTCATCATCGACGGCTTCCGAAACGCTCTTTTTCACTAAGCCGTTGATGAATATGGCGAAAAAGACGAGCGGCGCGTTTCGCGTTGTATGGGGACCGTCAGGACAGTGGTTCGCCACACTCTCAGATACCGTCCTTTCGGTGTCCTTTACGGTCAGAGGACCTGCGACGTCGGATCCACGTCGGCCTATCCCTAATAACAAGATAGCAACTTGGGCGATTCCAGGTCGATTATGTGATATCCCTCTTTGCCTGGACTTCGACGAGAAAACTGGGACATGTGCTGTCGCGATGGCTTCGGGTCGAATCTGGGTGATGGATGCGACGACGATTGCCGAGTACGGAGAACCCACCTACCGGCTGCCCGAAGGGCTCGCATCCGAAAGCGTGAGTTATTCCTAGGAATATTCATTCATCCCATTCACCGGATACTGATCCACATTTGCTTTTTTAGCCCGAAACGGCCAAGAATCTCCCTGACCCCAACCCGGAGCCATTTCGCTGGCCGCTCACCATGCCGCTACCTGCGCCATTTGGCATTGATCCACCCTCCGATAAACCTAAGGAACCAGCGCCGGGATGGTCAGACGAAGTCGACAAGTACTTCCCATACAAGAATCAAGTCGATTACTATGGGAGCACCCCGTGGTTTATACAAGAAGTTGCCCACATTCCAATACGACGTGGTTATCAAGGATCCGGCGGCATTTCCACAAGCTCCCGCTCATTGAAACAAGAGGGCTGGGCCAGGACCGTCCTGTTCTCGATAGACGAGTTACATCCCTTCAGCTTCAGTCGGGGCTATTACGAGGTAATCGAGGTCAAGGCGTTACCCGGAGCATTGGAGGAAGAGCACGGATTCTGGCTGTTGGAGGTTAACCCTGAGCTAGGGTGGTACGTCTACAAACTCGAAGAGGTGGCGAACGTGGAAGCGATAGTGAAGCATCTCCTCGAACCGACATCTTATATCGAGGAACTGTGCGAGCACCAACCACTTCAACCGTGGCCTCTGGACCATGAGAAGCTGGGTCAATTTTTTTCTTGGAGAAATCGGTATTTCGAGAATTTTGGGCGACCTGGAAACAAGCTTAGGTTTCCTCTGTGACACGATGGAATGGTCAAAGTTTTAACGTAGTACTGTCTTATCCCGAAGTCTGTCGTGGGGCGACGCGGTCATAGCTATTGAACTCTGAGGAGTATCTGGTGCCTTGAGCCGATTGCAGTAGCTGTTTCAGACTATTTCTGCTTCTTTATTCCTTTGACTTGATGTATTCAGCTCCGGGCGTCGATTTTCCCCCTCCCCCGTTAATGGGCGTCCTGCCTTTAATTAGGGTTGCAAACAGGACCAGATACCTTCTGTATGAGCGGCATTCTGAATCAGAAGGTTTACCAAAGTTAAACCCGGTACGGTTCGTAAAATCTTGAGAGGAGGGGCAAGGGAATGAGGGAATGGGCCGGGGCGAGCCTGCCTAGACAGTCAAAAGTGAACCCCGTTCCGCATCGTGGGATTTCACCTTCAGACTGGAAAGCTTTCACCACAACACCACATAGCAGTTCATTCGCCCATTATCGGATCAAAAATGAACTCGATTGAGGGTTTCCCATTACTCCCTGACTCTGTGAACACGCACTCAAATCAAACGCACAATTCTCGAGGAGACCAACCTGGTAGTTTGATGCCTCGACCCGCTTCCGGTCGACTGCCCGCTCGGTCACCGACGAAGGTGTTTTAGGGAGTTTGCGCTATATAGTTCTTCCATCTCTGACAGTAATTTTATAGGCTACAAAGCCCAACTTGCTGCCATCGATTGTCATGGACCAGCCCGCCCCTTGCAAACCCGACTTCTCGTCAAGGCTTCACGGGACAACCCAGATCTCAACGAACGTAACGAAGTCCACGAGACAGTCACCGAGTTATGCGACGGAGAAAACGCGTTTGTTGGAACTGCAAGCAGCTTCAATTGTGTCTGGAGGAGCGATTCTATTCGCAGGAATGCCAGCGCCTACGATATCTGTAGCACCGAATTCCGTCCTATGGATGAAGCTCATACACTCCCGTTGGCTCCTCATCCAGTTGAAGAGCCTTTCGATAGAGCTATGGGATCTCGTCGATCCCGGCGCCGAAAAACCGCTCATTACATGTCCTGCCGTCGCTGGTGCGGTCGATGGAGCTTTGGTCGAACAAGATGACGACTGCCACTCCATTAAAATGAATATCTCTACCAGGCAAGTTTTTCACTACTCATCTACCTCCGGGGCTTTATCAACGTACTGAAAGGGTTTCTTAGCTCATACATTACATATACGTTTCTCCTGAGCCTGCACGTCCACTGCGATTGCGCTACATTCGTCCCTAAGATCGTTTTTTGGGAAACTATCTCCGGATTTTCCGGTATTCTGGATCAGATGGGATCGCTTTTTGTGTTCTCTCACTCCGTCAGTAGTGCGACGACGGGCTTCATCAAAGACGTGACACGAGACCGTGTTGTGCAACTAGTCCCGGGCGTCGTTGACTGCGACGAGACCTCCGATTCGTCTAGCCAGTCCAGCTTGGAGACAACCACCGATGATAACGCGTACCAGGTATTTGAGATATAATTTTGCAACGAGCTGTCTCTGATAAAGGCCTACTTCTGATAGCTTAACGAGATGGTCGATGCCCTCGTCCGCGAGGATGTTGTCGCTGTAGCTAGGGTCTACACATTGGACCTATACTCAATGCGAAAACTCGAATCGATACTCCAAGACCAACCGAACTCTCAAAGAAGTTCAGAGATAGTTCCGTACCAATCAATTGTCTATCCCGGACTCGGATGGCCCATCTATCGGTCGAGCATCCTTCGCGAACCGAATTCTCTCCTAACTACAGCTCCAGATGCAATCGTACTTCTATCTGCAAGCTTCAGTGGATGCTATGGTCTTGTGGCTACCCCGGAGCGAAAACTAGATACGTCTTCATCATCGACGGCTTCCGAAACGCTCTTCATCACTAAGCCGTTGATGAGTATGGCAGAGACGAGTAGTTGCCCGTTCCACGTTGTATGGGGACCGTCAGGACAGCGATTCGCCACACTCTCGGACACCGTCCTTTCGGTATCCTTTACGGTCAGAGGACTTGCGACGTCGGATCCACCGCGACCTATCCCTGATAACAAGATAGCAAGTTGGGTAATTCCAGGTCGATTATGTGATATCCCCCTTTTTCTCGACTTTGAAGAGAAAACTGGGATATGTGCTGCCGCGATGGCCTCGGGTCGAATCTGGGTGATGGATGCGACGACAATACCCGAGTACGGAAAAGCCAAGTACCGACTGCCTGAAGGGCTCGCATCCGAAAGCGTGAGTTACTCCCAGAGATATTTGCTCACTCCCTTCACTGAATACTGAATCTGCATTTGCTGCTTTAGCCCGAAACGGCCAAGAACCTCCCTGACCCTAACCCGGAGCCATTTCGCTGGCCGCTCACCATGCCGCTACCTGCGCCATTTGGCATTGATCCACCCTCCGATAAACCTAAAGAAGTAGCGCCGGGATGGTCAGATGAAGTCGACAAATACTTCCCATACAAGAACCAAGTCGATTGCTATGGGAGCACCCCGTGGTTTATACAAGAAATTGTCCACATTCCAATACGACGTGGTCCGCAAGGATCCGGCAGCATTTCCGCAAGCTCCCGCACATTGGAACAAGATGGTTGGGCCAGGACCGTCCTGTTCTCGGTAGATGAGTTACATCGTTACAGCTACAGTCGGGGCTATTACGAGGTAATCGAGGTCAAAGCCTTGCCAGGAGTACTGGAGGAAGAGCACAGATTCTGGCTGTTGGAGGTCAACCCTGAGCTAGGGTGGTACGTCCACAAACTCGAAGCGGTGGAGAACGTGGAAGCGATAGTGAAGCATCTCCTCAAACCGAGATCTCATATCGAGCAATTGTGCGAACACAAACCACTTCAACCGTGGCCTTTGGACCATGAGATGTTGGGTCAGTTTTTTTCTTGGAGAGAACGATATTTCCAGAATTTTGGGAGACCTGGAAACAAGTTGCCTTTGTAACACGATGGAATGGCCAAACTTAAGGTTTTAACGTAGTACTGTCTTATCCTGAAGTCTGTCGTCTTAATACGTTTTCAACCACCTTGGCTCGTTATTTTGATCCACGTTCAAGATTGACTGAAGTGGCGAAGATTCCGGGCCACAGGTTGTCATTCGAGAGGCGCGCGACAAAGTAGTGGTTGCCAAGACACGTGGACAATAATTTATTATATAGCTGGCGTATGTCTTTATATATAGCATCCTCTCTTAGAAATAGGTGTTTCGGGGCCCACCTGGGGGCACGTGATTGACTACCCGAGATATCACACCAACCGTGGGATGTAGATGCACGGCGTTTTGATGCCGGCGGATAAATAGAGGCTGGCGGACAACTCAACTCGGATGAGGTTGACTCGCGAGCACCCCATTGAGCAACTCATTGGGCACACTGTGCTCCCAAGTGTCGTCGCTTGAAGCAGAGTTTACAGAGTGTACCGCATTCACTCCTCCGCCAGAAGATTTCCCTGGGCCCCTAACAGCGATGGCCTGATACGGTCCCCAACCACGACCATGATCATAACGTCCCGGGTGGAGCATTGTTGTGCAGTAAATCCTTCCAGAATGTGAGGGGCGAAGTGTGAGAAGCCGGTACCGGGGTTTGGGTTACCGAATGGAAGGCAACATTCCGGATTTGGAAGGTTATTGCATGCACCGGCAGCAGTTGACGCAGCCAGATGATCTTTTCTCTTCTTCTCCCTCGACATTCCATTCTAATCTCGACTACCCTCTCCCCCCTCCCCTCCATCTCCGATGGCCTCCTCATCGTCTCCAACGCCCCCCTCGACGTCAACGCTCATTGCTCTCGCATCTCCATCATTCATTGCCGTCTTTCTTCTGCCTCATACTTCCACACTCGCCCTCAAACTCTCTCTCTCATTCTCGAACACATCTCGGTCAATTTTCCACCGACCTTACTACGACAGGGTGACCTTCGTGTTGCCCGCTCTCAGTTCATTCCTATATGGCGTTGGAGGAGTTTTCTCGCTGCTGAGCATTACGAGATATACTCA